>JACEEZ010009854.1:0-12500 GCA_016584305.1 Chionoecetes opilio | reverse complement strand
GGTTTTTCTGGGTCAGTAGGATGAACGTTGCGGTGTATTATATCTTTTATAGTCTTCTCATCCGTCTTATAATCTGTAGACATATGGCTTTTATAGAAAAGCTTGATGGGTTCGCCGGTGGTGGGAGTGGTGGTGTCCTGGTTGGTATACCATTTGTCTATAATTCTCTTAGTGACGTGGGCCACATCCGAGTTAGAGTAGCCGTTGTTAATAGTTAATAAGTACTTGGGTAACAGTATATATATATATATATATATATATATTATAGTATATATATATATATATATATATATATATATATATATATATATATATATATATATATATATATATTATATATATATGTTATATATATATATATATATATATATATAATATTATATATAATATATATATCTTGACATTTCAGGGTGACAAAGACACTCGTCATTCTTGGGGTTGTTTATGCGCAACGTTTCGCTAAAAGACACTTGGCATCATCAGGCTAAAATAGTTAAAAAAAATAATATACTATACTGCTAAAAAGCGAACATCTAAAAGAATTTTTTTTTTTTTAAATAATAAAATAATCCTATATTATCTAAAAATAATAAATATTAAATAAAATACAATTTATACTTAACGGACCTTGGTGTGTATGCTGTCTGAGTTGGCAGAGGACTGAATGAACAATAGTTTGCGGGTAACATTTCGGCTCGTGTGTGGCGATCGAAACGAGAGTCGGACAATCGAACATATACTCAAATGATTATCACACTGTTTCGATTGTCCGACTCTCGTTTCGATCGCCACACACGAGCCGAAATGTTACCCGCAAACTATTGTTCATTCAGTCCTCTGCCAACTCAGACAGCATACACGCCAAGGTCCGTTAAGTATAAATTGTATTTTATTTATTATTTATTATTTTTAGATAATATAGGATTATTTTATTGTTTAAAAAAATTATTTTAGATGTTCGCTCTTTAGCAGTATAGTATATTAATTTTTTAACTATTTTAGCCTGATGATGCCAAGTGTCTTTTGGCGAAACGTTGCGCATAAACAACCCCAAGAATGACGAGTGTTATGATGACGAGATGATGAGAATTCGTATCTGGGGTACAAATAACTATGTTGTCCAGAAGGCGAAACCTGAATCTCCTACTAAATCCAAGAAAATAGTGTTGATCTGATACAGAAATGCTAGTGAGGTAAAGTAAAGATGGGGGCATACGGTATGCTGCGCGTGGCCTCGGTGCTCATCTCCGTCGCATTAGCCCTTGGGCCTGTGGTGGGTGAGAACCCGTTACCTCGAGACACAGGGATAGTGTGACATCCGGGTTACCACAGTTACCTTCCCCAGGTTTCCCCAGGTACCCAATTATCAACCCCGAAGGGAAGGAAGAACAGCTGTTTTGACTGGTCGCCGACTTGCCCTGGCCCAAAGCAATCAAGTATAGACCTTTGTGAGTGGGGTAGCCTAGCCCTAGGGTAGCGTATATGCAGGAATTTATTTAGTGTGTGTGATAGGGAGTAAAGGAATATGATACGTAATAAGGCTTGTAGTGCCCAAAGAATCACCCTGTATGGCAAATGTGTCATGATTCGCAGTTAGTACTTGCAATAGTTATTGCTTTGATTCGGAAAATCCATATCCTCTAAGGACGGACGGAGGGCATCATGAACACATTGTGCATGTTAAGTGTCAGGATCTCCAATTGACATTATAGGTACTACTGGCAGAGCCGCAATCACACCTACGCGCGCTGGTGTGACTACGAAATCTGCTAGGTATAATAATTTCTGCAGCTTATGGGTGCAAGGTTAAGTATTATGTATGCAACTGTTGGCAATGCTCTTATCATTAACGCTGCACAACGTTGATTCCATGAAAAGAGATTTCACACGTACTGATTAATTCAAACAGATAGCCTCGCAATCTTCATTCACACCTGCAAGTCTTAGAGACACTGGAAGAGATTCGCGACCGTTTAAGACGTCTCCCAATACACAGCCACGAAGCTTCTCAGAATCTTGCAAAGGACAAAGAACAGTAGGAGTATAACAGGCAGGAATCAGAATCAGTAAACCTTTTGCCTTGTGAACTGTTACATTCGATGGCCGTTCGGGCACGGGTTTAATTGCATTAATGTTAATTTCAGGGGATTTCACCGTTAGAATACTAACTGTGAGGTTTTTTTTCAGGTATAATTGTTCCATAATACTTAATCCCTTGTAGGTGGGGACAAACTTCAATGTATTCATCCCTCATTGTTGCTATACCTAACAGAGGTCAGCAGGGAAGGACAATCATTGTGTTACATGGAAACATATAGCCTTTCCACGCACGTATTCCTCAAATTTTAAGTTAAGCCAAACTTTACCAATGACAATGGAATTTCTTGGAATCTAAACCTGTAAGTCTGATTGACGGAGGTTCCAAAAAGAGGACAGATTTCGTTTGTTTACGTAATGCATTTAGTGTATCTATGTCAATGACATTAGCCCGTGCTCCTGTGTCCATGAAAATGTTAATGTATTGCCTTAAATTTGTGCATGACTGGTACCGTAGTACCTCGTATTATTGAGAGGTTCCTATTAGTACCTCGGATAAATCATCATCATTTGCATTAATGTCACTTTTAAGGTACCCTGTTGATGCATGCTGTGTAAAAGGAGTTGTATGCACGTTACCCTGTTTTGCTGTCAGGTCGTACCTTGTCTGGCATGGGTAAGGGAAATGTTTGCTTTGGTAAGTTTATTTCTGGTGAGGCCTGCCTCTTTCCTTGTATGTGTCTGTATGAGGGACATGTGTTACGTAGGCGCGGTTTAGGGTGCGCGCAAATCTTCCCCCAAAGGATGGGGTTGTTGTTGTTGCATCTGTTGCAACATGAGGCACTCGTTAGTGCTGTGTCCTTGAATTATGATATATGAAGTACTGTGCGTAGTTTACTACACACAGTAGTCTAAATCTAGCTTTGATATGGCTTTAAAATATTCCTAGAATTGCTCATATTTCGAAAATTTTCTAACTGGTCCTAAATACTTTTGAACATGGTCTCAAAATGTTCCTAAAATTGCTCATATTTCGAATATTTTCTTATAGGGGCCTACAGCGCTCAACCCCTGAAATCTCCAGCTGCAGAAGCTCGCTTCGATAGCCTCCGACCCCGACTACCGGGGGCGCAATTCCAGTTCTTTCCCTAGGCGCTATTTTCCCTAGATACGCCCCCTAGCCGGACGAAAGCAGATAGTGCAGGTGTTCACACAGTTGCGTTTGGCGGGAAGATAGGGGCGAAATGAAGAAAGTGAAGAATACCACAGAAAAGATGTGAGATTGGGGTAGATAATTGGTAAAAATGTGGGGCCAGGAAAAAGGCTGTCCCCGGCTGAACTAAATTATATATACACAAAAACGATGGTGCTAGCTAGGGAAGTGCTATGGTAGCTAAATAGTTAAATTAAGTTCCTAGCTGTTAACGGCCTTGACATTTCTCCATTATTTAGTTTGCGTACAGACAGGGCTTATTTCTTCTTCACGAGGATATAAACAATAAACTGAACAATACATCAGTTAAAGTTATTGAGATATGACTTTGTAGTGACTGGAAGAGTTCTGAGCTCTCCTTTTCATAAGATAAAAAAGATCTTTATCCTATCTAAACTTTGAAATAAACAAAAAGGTTATTGATTCCCAAAGCCACCACCCCAAAGACAAAATTGGGGGCTCAAACCGCTGACCGAATCAGGGAGCACACGCGAGCCCGCACTCTCCCAACACCCCCCCGGGGGTTTCAGTAAAAGAGTCTCCTTTCGCGTGTGTGTATACGTGACAAGATGAGACGTCATCACCTTCATAAAAAAAGTATGACTTAATTCTTTACATTACCTTCTAACTAGTAATGATTATACCATTTATCAGTTCAATTATATCATTCTATATTAGTTTTACCCGATACCCTTACTGAATTAAGTTTATTAACAAAATGCCCCGCAAGCATAAAGCTGGAACATTGTTGGAACGTGGACAATTCCCATGCACACCACTAACATAATATTGTAGCTTAATATCTTACCTCTTAGTCCCTGTGAGCCATGGGAAGGAGGGTGGAGGTCTGGCTTAGAACCTGCCGCTAGAGGTAAGCCGTCTGTGTCCACAAGTTGTGGCACAGGATGCTTCTTTTGGGCCAATGAATTTCCTGATGAAGGTGACGTGGCAATGTAATGTAAATGAAGATTCTGAAAGGAGCGCACAATATCGATCAAAAACCATAAACTTTAAGGAAACCCTACAAGTAGATGTCACAAAAACATGTTGAACTTTTTTTGGAAAAAAAAGAATGCTATCCTTGATTCTTTTATTTTAATAATGGACCACTGCACTAAGCATTAATACCCCGTTGTAAATGCCCATGAATCTTGATCAGATAGGTTATAATTATTTGCGGACCAGGGGCCCCCTCCCCAAAAACTACGCTGGGTATGTCAGCGTAAGCTGAATCCCTCTTGCAAAACTTTTTTGGTCAGGACTATATCTGCGCCAAATCGTGACTTCACAAACCCCGACTTTACCCCCAGGCGCAAGTTGCGCCCGCCCTCCCTGTCTGGATCCAGCAAACGTATTACTCCATTTTTCCCGGCGCACAGGGCCATATTAGGCGTAGATTTTAAACCCCACTCATGAGGGGGGTGTACCCCCGGGGTATCTCATATATATATAAAAAAAAACGTCATTTTTCATGCCTAAAAACGTTACCACCGAGGTAAAGGGTTGAAAAATTTAACCTATTGGAGCCGGGAGCGGGGTATGTTTTTCAAATGTTGAGAGATACAAACCCCGGTAGGGAGGCCGCTTTGGGCCCTAGGGACTGCCTTCGGGTGTTTTTTTTTGTATTAGTTGTTTTGGGCTGCACCGATTTTTTTTGACCACTAGCGGGTCCTGGGCGGAAGGTTTTTGGATGAGGAGGTTGGGATCCCCCGACTAGATTAAAGTTGTTTCACTTCGTAATTTGACGTTTTTGAGAATGAAAAATTTTTTTTGATGCCCGCCCCCCATGACCTTGCCTTGGTTAGGGCACTCAGGACGTTGACCCTCATTTTGGCCCTGAAAAGGTATTAGGGCACTTTCCCGCCTTTAATGGTACCTGGGAATTGTCTCCGCAAAGGAAAACTCGCCACCGTCGGAGAAAGTTCCTTTTTTTACGTCGGCGAGATTTCCCATTAACGCCTTCCAATCTATATGTTTTAAAAAAAAAAAATACCCAATCTATTATTTTTAAAAAAGCTTTTACCCCTGTTTCTGAATCCAGGGATTTTAATTCGGGGGTTTTTTAACCCAGGTTAGTTTAGTGATGGGGGATCACTAAACTAACCTCGGCTAAACTTTGATTGAATATCGGGGGTTAGTTTAGCCGAGGTTAGTTTAGTGACGGGGCATCACTAAACTAACCTCGGCTAAACTTTGATTGATTATCGGGGGTTAGTTTAGCCGAGGTTAGTTTAGCCGAGGTTAGTTTAGTGATGGAGCATCACTAAACTAACCTCGGCTAAACTTTGATTGAATATCGGGGGCTAGTTTAGCCGAGGTTAGTTTAGTGATGGGGCATCACTAAACTAACCTCGGCTAAACTAACCCCCGATATTCAATCCCTGAATTCAGAAACACGGGTAAAACTTGCTTAAATATATAGATTGGGTACTTTTATATTAATATATAGACCTATCTCATATAAAGGCATGGCTGGGGTTTTGGCATGTTACGTAACCAATGCCCATGTATTGTATTAAACTGTAGTTTTAAATTGTTTTGGGACAAGCGAAAAACTTGTCCTATATACTATATAAATTATATACTACATATATAGTATATAGGACAGTATAGTATAGTATAGTACAGTATAGTATACCCAGTATATATATACTATATATATACTGTATACTATATATATATATATATATATATATATATATATATATATATATATATATATATATATATATATATATATATATATATATATATATATATATGGGAGTAGGCAGTAATTTATTAGGGAGTAGGCAGTCAGACACCTGCCGCCATGGTGAAATACTCCCGGGGAGGTACTTACGGGAGTTGAGGGGGTGCTGCAGACTTATCATTGAAATCTCCCGTGTCCTCTCTTTCCATATCCCTTAGTGTCTCAGATACACAAGAGAGTAGCTGCAGCCTGCACTCTAAAGACAATTCCTCTTACTACTCACATTACACTACATGCACTTACATCCCTACACTATCTTCACTCAAAATTTTATTATGCCTGTAAATCACCCTGCCTCGGAGTCCCTAACTGGAGAGGGGACCAGAAATATCCCCAGGTCGGACAGTCTTCAAGATGTCGACTCGAGGTGTCTTGATACTTCTTCTAGCCTTCTCTCCTTAAACTTCTGCAACATTCGTGGCCTTAGATCTAACTTTCTCTCTGTTGAACATCATATCTCCTCCTCTAAACCTCCTCTTCTTTTCCTCACCGAAACTCAGTTGTCTGTGAGCACTGACAGCAGACCTTTTTCTGTCTCCTCTTACTGTTTCTATTCTCATTTTAAATCCAAAGCTGGCTGTTGCGTATATGTGCGCAATGACATCACTTGCTCTCGTGCCCACGGCCTTGAATCTTCCGAATTTTCTACCATCTGGCTTCGACTTCAATGTCACTCTCTTACTAAATTTATCTGTACTGTATATCTCTCACCTAACTCCTCTGACTATGTAAAATTCTTCGACTATTTAACATCAAAAGTGGAGCACATTTCATCTCATTTTCCTTTAGCTGAAATTTCCATTCTTGGGGACCTCAATGTTCACCACCAGGTTTGGCTATCATCTTCTTTCACTGACCAACCTGGTGAACAAGCTTACAGCTTTTCTATCCTCCAAGACCTAGAGCAGCTGGTGCAGCACCCTACCCGTATTCCTGACCGCCTTGGAGACACGCCCAACATTCTTGATCTTTTCCTAACTACTAACCCTTCTGCTTACTCTGTGAAACTATTCTCTCTGTTGGGTTCCTCCGATCACAATCTTATTTCTGTAACCTGTCCTATCGCTCCGGTACCGTCTCGGGACCCACCTAGGCGGAGGTGCTTCTGGCACTTCAACTCTGCTAAGTGGGAAGACCTAAGGCAGTACTACTCTGATTTTCCATGGAATGATTACTGCTTCCATGTCAAAGACCCATCTCTTTGTGCAGAGCACATAACTGAGGTCATAGTCTCTGGCATAGAGGCGTACATTCCACACACTTTCTCTAATCCTAAAGCCCGTCAACCTTGGTTTAACTCTGCTTGTTCTCATGCTGTCCGAGATAGAGAGGTGGTTCACAAACGGTACCGTAAGCATCCATCTCCTGATACTCATGCCCTTTATATTTCTGCCCGTAATCATGCCAAATCTTTACTTCAACTTACCAAAAACTCTTTCATTCATAGAAAATGTCAAAATCTTTCTTAATCAAATTCCTCTCGTGGACTTCTGGAAATCTAGCTAAAAACTCCAACCAGTTTTTTTTTCTTTATTTTTCCCCTCCTAGGGCTTCACCCAGATGCCCACAGTTTGTCTCATCTACTTCTTACCCTGAACTCTTCGCTCAAACCTTTGCAAAAAATTTTCCACTCTGGTTGTTTGAAGGGCTTGTTCCTCCTTCTCCTCCCCCTCTGACTAATCATGCCTGTCATAAAGACCCTTTCCGGAATGATGTTTTTCCCCTTTTCTGGCCTAAAATTCCTCGGAAGGTTTTAACGGTCCTGGGGAGTCCCCCCCCCCTATTTTTCCCAAAAACTGTGCTTCTTTTTGTTTGGGCCCTTCCCTTTGGTCAAACTTTTCCTTTTTTTTTGGGTCTACCTACTTCCACCCTTTCCCTTCTTGCTGGAATTTTGCTCACATCCAACCTGTTCCAAAGAGGGGGGACCGTTCTAATCCTTCAAACTCCCGCCCCCTATACTTTAAATTTTCCTCCCTTTTTCCCCTAAATTTTTTTGAATCTATACTTAATAAGAAGATTTTTAAACATCTATCTGCTCACATTTTCTATCTGATCGTCAGAAAAGGGTTTTCCGAAAAAGGGTGTTCTACGGGCGATTTTCTACTTTCCAAAATGAATCTTGGTCTTCCTCCTTTGGGGGTTTTTCCGGTGAAACTTTTTGCTTTTGCCCTTAAACATATCAAAAGCTTTTGATAGAGTCTGGCACAATCTTTGTTTTCCCAACAAACCCTCATTCGGTTTTTTTATCCTTCTCTCTGTCCTTCATTTTAATTTTTCCCTTTAAAAAAAGTTCTTTTTCAGCTACGTAAAAGACTTGTTTTTCCCTCCTAAATCAAATCATATTTGGTGTTTCCCCGGGGTTTCCCTGTCCTCTCCCCCACCCCTTTTTCTATTATTAAATTAAATGACCCTTCAAAGTCAACTCAAACCCCTATCCACTCCAAAGCTGTTTATTCTATCCTGCTTTTTTAAAACGTCTTTTTTATTAGACGCCCAAACTCAACGGGAACAAGTGATTCACGGAGAGATGCCACCGAGCCCCTAACTTCTGACTTTCTATAATTTCTGATTGGGGCAAAGAAAACCCTTTTGTTTTGTTAAATCCCCTAAAAAACCCCAATTTCTTCACCTATCTATTTCGAAAAAACCTACCAATAACTTCCCCCCCTTCTTCAATGACACTAAAACTATTTTCCTTTTTTTTCAATGAACATTCTGGGAAACTATCCTTTACAAAAAATTTCTAAACTGGAAATCTCACATATCTCTTTTGGGCTAAAACAGTTTTTCAAAAGAATTTGGGGTGCCCTTTTGGGGCCGCCCTGCGTCTTTTTTTTTTTCTCCCCCCCAAATTGGGCTTGCTCTCTACGGGGGCCTTATCCGCCCATAGGGAAATTTAGGCTCACATTTTTGGGGGAAAGGTCCCCCCATACAGCACTCCTAAACAGGGTTGAGTCAAAAGCTTTTCGTCTCTCAAAATCCTCTCCTCTGACTGGCTGCCTTCATCTTTTAATTTACCGCCCCAATGGGGTTTCTTCTCTTGGCCCCTCTTCTACCGTTATTTTCATGCTCACTGCCTTCTGACTTGCTAACTTTCAAAGCCTCCCCCCCCCCCGCGGGGTTTGCTGCACGACTTTCTACTCCCTTCTCATCTCTATTTCCCGCCCCTCTTCCTAAAAGCCCAAAATTTTAAACATTTTTTTACTCTTTTATCCCTTTTCATGGTTAAAAAACTGGGAAATCCCCTTTTCCCGTTTTTTATTTTTTCCCCCTTTCCCTTTTGACTTTCATCTTTTCAAAAGAAGAGTAAAAAGACCCCTCCCGAACTAAATTTGGGTCACCCCCCCTTTTTTATCTTTTCCTTACCGTTTTTCCTTTTTTTATTGGACTGGAACCCAAGCGGGGTTTTTTGTTACCCATTTTTGTTTTTTCCCCTTGGGCCCGTTTTTCCCTTTTGAAAGTAAAAAAAAAAAAAATAATATTATATATTTATATTTTATTTTAAAATATATATATTATAATTATATATATATATAAAAAATATTTTTTTAAAATTAAACTATTATATTATATATAAAATATATATACCTAATACATATATAAAATAAAATTTTTATATATATATATATATCTATATAATATATAATTTTATAAAATATAATTTATAAAAATTTATTTATTTATATAAATATTTTAAAAATATATATATAAAATTTTAAATTTTTAAAAAAAAAATTTTATATATAAAATATAAATATTTATTATATTTATAAAAATATTTAAAAATTTATTTAATTATATATAATTTTATATTTTATTTTAAAATATATATAAAATATTTTTATTATAATTATATTTAAAAAAAATTTTTAAAATTTTAGTATTATATTTTATACATAAAATATATAAATTTTTATATTATATATATATTTTATATATTATATATTTTATATTATATAAATAAATTTTTTAAAATATATATATATATTAAAATTATATATAATATATTATATAAATATTTATATATATATTAATTAAAAATTTAAAATATAATATATAAATATTATATATATATATATATTTTTATATATATATAATTATATTATATATTATATATTATATATTAAAATATAGTATTTTATATATATATAAATATTTTATATTTTTATATATTATATATATATTAATAAAATATTTTAATATATAAATATTTATATAAATATTTTAATATTAAAAAATTTTTTTAATATAAATATTTATATATTTTTATATAATATTTATTTAATTTTATATAAATATTAATAATTTATATATATTATTATAATAAATATATAATATATAAATTTTTATAAATATTTAAATATAAATATTTTAATAAAATTTTTATATATATATTATAATATATATTTTTTATATATATTATAAAATTTATATAAAAAAATTAAAATAATTGGGTTTTTTTTTTTTGGGGAGTACCTCTTTAAAATTTCAGGGGGCAAAGCCCCCCGTCCTACTTGGGGTTTTTTTATGAGAAAATTTAAACAATCATCTCAAAGTTCTTAGATAAAAAGTTTCAACCCCCCGTCGAACAACCCCAACCCATATTAGACACACACTATGGGTTTCAAAATCCCATTTTACGGGCCCTCTCATTACCCATCCGAAAAAAACCCCAAAGTCTAAATTAAGTTACATCTTCCCAACCAAATTTAAAAATTTTTTTTACTAAAATTTATTTTCCTTAAAATAGTCCCCTCCAGACCATTTCCCCCTCATTCCTATTTATGCAATCAAAACATAGCCCCTTGACGAGTTAAAATCAAAATCGTCGTCACTTTTTTTATCCGTCCCCAAACCGTTTTTTTAAAAAATCCGCAAACAAAATCTGCAAATTCCCCAGTTCTCAAAACGCACTCAAGATTTGCAGACGCTCAGGCTCAGGCTCCGTGACGTACCATCAGGGAGGATCCTCTTCCCGCGCTGATCAGAGGCACGTAAACACAGAGATAAATATATAGTACTTGAAGATATTTGGGTGTTTCTGATAGATTTGTTTTGCTATATGCCACATGCATGCATCCTTTATGGGTGCAGCAAGACAGCTGTGCCTTTCGAGAAAAGTTTGCACACGGAAAGGAGTGGCGTGTGTAGGAGTGGAGTGGCGGAGTGGCGTGTGGTGATTCACGCCTATAGTGTGTTGGGGCGAACAGTTGTGTTGAGAAACGGTGTGTAGTGAGGGTAGCGATGGACCACCACGACTGTGAGGCTTTGCCTCTTAACAAGACCAAGTAAACCAAGTAAACCAGGTGTGGAGTGGGCGTGGGCGTGCCCTGTGGTGAGAGACCCTGTAGTGGTGTGGCTGTCACACTTTCTGCCTTCCCGCCCGCATATTTTCCAACTCTATGCTGTAGTTAATGCTAGTATGTGGTTTCCGAGTAATGACGTTTGACTGTAGCTCCAAAACTAACTTTGGATTTTCTCGAAAGTACCTTCATTGTGATTCCCACACACACATGGTTTAACCTTATTTACCAATCCATGTTTTGGAGAAGTGCCAGGTCCTCCTGCTGAACCTCAGGCTCTGCTAACACCTGTTAATTCACCTCGTACTCGGGCTCAAACATATAGGATCCCATGACAATCTGAGGTTCGTTTTCCTCATAGTATACGCGACCAGCGTCATTTCTTTCGGTGTCAGATTGAGCATCGTACTCTAAATCTGTCACAGCGACAGATTCACTGTCTGACACCGAAGTACAATCGCTCATCATAACATTTGCCGACAGGTGTCAGACAGAGTGTCTGCGGGCGTCCCTGTTCTGACGTCATCAATAACAGTCGTAGCCCTGTTGGAGGGAAGATTTTTTTTTTCACGCGCTTTTTACAAAAGTCGTGTTTTTACGGAAATAAGGCCTGGAAATCAATTATTTTTGGTGGATTAGGTGTTTTGAATGTACATTCAACATAATTAGGCAAAAAAAAAATGGGTCTGGACGACTACTTTAAGAACTCATTTCAAATATAAAGACGCTATACCTAAAGCCCTTATTTCTAACATAATTTACGAATTCAAATGTTCTAGTTGTAACGCTAGATACGTCGGCGAGACGACAAGGAATCTAACCCTTAGGCTTTCTGAGCATAAAAGGTGTTTCTGCACGTACTGCTCGACCCCATTTCTTCACCTTCGCAATCTGCAATCCGCTCACACTCACATGATTTAGATCACCCTTTTTCTATGAATGACTTTAGTATCCTATCCAAAGCACACTACCCTAGTGACACTAAATTATTAGAATCCATACACATCAAGCATCTGTCCCCTGATCTTAATAACCAAGTCATTTCACACCAACTACATATACTCAAATGACTATCCTTGTTTCGATTGCCCGACTCTCGGTTCGATCGCCCCACACAAGTTGAAATGTTACCCACGAAACTAGTGTTCATTCAGTCCTCTAAACCCAAATCAGACAGCTACACCCAAGGGGCCCC
>JACEEZ010009853.1:0-83397 GCA_016584305.1 Chionoecetes opilio | reverse complement strand
TCAAAATTAATGTTTCCCCCTAAACCCCCGTTTTTTTTGCCATTTTTAGTAAAAGACTTCCCCTCATAAACAGACACTTGCCCACACGACACCGGTTCCCACCTTCCCGCTTGTACGGCCGCCATACAACAACAAAGACGTCACAATGACGTCACAACAAAGTTTACCGCACCGCCGTACCGCTGTACGGCCGCCGTACAAAGTTAAATTCAAGTCATATCTCCCGCTCGGCATGTCCGCTCGAGCGGAGTTGCCAACTGTGCCCAGTTACCACAAATACCACTCAAGCGGTGATGATGTGAGTCATTGTTGAGCGGTGTTGTTGTAAGACGGCCGTACAAGCGAGCTGATGGGAACCGGCCTTAAACCTCAATGTCTTTCAGCTGTAGGGGTTGAACTAGTAGTAGGAGGTTGGCAAGAGAGGGTTTAGGGTTGAAAGAGTAGTGGGAGGGGTGAAAAAGAGGGGGTTGGGGGTTAAATGGGTAGTGTAGGGGTTAACAAAGGAGTTTAATAGATCACAAAATCTTAATTTCTTACCCCAGGGTTCAACAAGGAGGGAAAATTCGGCCCTCTTATAGAATAGCGATCCAGCTCCTTCAACCTTTCCACTTACGGGGGTCTGTGGCTCTCCCCCCCCCTCCCCCCGCGCTCCCGGTAGGGGTTGTGGTGGGGGGTTGGGGGGTTGGGGGGTTGGGAGGGCAGTGGGGGGGTTGGCTGAGGTGTAGTGGTTGTCATATTGAGGTTCATAAAACTGTTGTTGATTTTCTGGTTGATTTTGACGTCTGGTTTTGTATGGTGGGCCTTCGGTTGTTTCGTGGGTTACACGACCTTTCGAGCGAATGACTTTTCGAGCGAAAGACGATTCGAGCGAATGACTTTTCAAGCGAAAGACGATTCGAGCGAATGACTTCGAGCGGAGGACCATTCGAGTGAATGGCTATTCGAGCGTAGGATAGATATGCTACTATACACGCATGGTATTAAACAATAAGGACTAAGAAATTGCTTGTTATTGTATTTTAAGAGATTTTCTGGCAGATTTTTCTGGTTTAGAAATTGATTTTTAGTTGAAATCCGATCCCACCACAACACCGCCGACTGCCGCGCCACGGCAGTCGGCAGTGTTGTGGTGGGATCTCCACTACAGGAAAGTTTTGTTTTATCGCTTCTGCTTTATCTCGATTACTACCATATGGACTAAACTTTTGTCATATGCATCTTCTACTAACCTTCAAAGCTCTTGGCAAGCTGTTACTTTGGTCAAAATCACGGACAAAATTATCTAATAGGAATAAATAAGGTGCTGCTCCGCCGTCACCATCAGCAGTCTAGACCGCGGGACGGGCGCCTCTCCCAGTCCCATCCCTCCCTCAGGGACAGCAGCGAGGGTAGTTGGGTTTAGTTTGGCTTTATTTTAAACTAAACCTAACCTTAACCTAACCTGGCCTGACTGCTGTCCGTGAGGGGGGCTTGGCCCGCGGTCTCTGACTGTGATGGTGGCGACGGCGGAGTTGCACCTATTTATTCTAATTAGATAATTTTTGTCCGTGATTTTGACCAAAGTAACAGCTTGCCAAGAGCTTTGAAGGTTAGTAGAAGACGTGTATGACAAAAGATTAGGCCTTCATCCTAGGTTATGCTAGCTTCATCCTTCATCCTGTAGTTTATTATAGGCTACTCCTATAATAAACTATAGGAGTAGCCGTGTGTCTGTCTGTCTTTTTTGGGGTAGCCGAAACTGTACATTCAATTTTGATGAGTAGGCAAAAAAAAATTGCAAATAAATCGTAGGTGGTAAGCGGCTTGGGCCCATGTCGATTGAATAATTTTGAACGGGGGTTTTGTGCTAATAACACTTTTAGAGTATTAGATTACAGAAAGGGAAACTTCGGTAACACCATGTTTTTCTAACTTTTGTATTGCAACTTGCAAGTCACTCACGCAAGCTATTTTATATCCTCATCTGATCACGGCAGCTGTAGTAGAGAGTAACTGTGTCTGACAGTCTCTCTGAGTCTCTCCTTATATAGTATATTAGAAGTTAGATATTAGATATTAGAAGTTAGAGAGAGGCTGAATGGGGGGGGGGGCCTTGGAGGTGTGAATGAAATTAAGGTGTGGCAATGCACCAGGTCAATATAATTACTCATCCCTAGGGATGTCAGTAGGATGTGACCGTGAGAGGTCACGGCTGAGGTCCTAATCAGGTCAAAGTCCGGTCGTGATAATCCTCCTTGACGATAATTGTTGTGATAATCCTCCTTGAGGATTATCATGAACAAGTGCAAATGTGTTATGTGCTTTCGAAGACAATCAACACAAAAAATCTGCAACTTGAAGTAAAACAGCCCAAAAACCGCCAACCCGCGACCATCGTTTCCCCAACCTTTTCTAACAAGAGCACAATTGGGCTGGCAACCCTGGCCGGCGGGCGGGGCCGGGGAGCCGTTAGGACATTCCATTCCGTAGATAACACTAAAGTCGCCAGGACAATTTTTTTTCGATGTACAAATGTTGGTAGCGTTAATACTTACATTTCTACAATCCATGATTTCAGGAAAGTTAAAAGGGGCTATCTGGAGAATCTGTCATTTTGTGTCTTCATCTGTGTCATATTATGGCTATAAATGAACAAATTAAAAAAATATCACCAGAGTGGCGACCAACAATAAGGTCGCCAATTAGTGTTTATGTTCTGAGTGTCCTCCGCCGCGTCGTCGTCGCGCGAAAAAATAACGAGTAGGGAAATTTGAAACCGTATATACTTGCAGCTATAAAGCATAAAACAACGCTGAAACAGGGTAGATTATACAGTCATGATATATACTACTGTGTATCATCTTCAGTGGCACATACACATCAATAGTGATGCTATAATTCGTAATATTTGGCGGCTGGCGACATTATTGCAGCTGGCGACTAAAGTGTTATATGCAGTAAAGGGTACCAGTGAGGTCACGTCAGGTAATGCACACACACACACGCACAGGGTACCTGACCTGATCTCACTCCCCTCTGCCTGGATTGTACTGCCTATAGTATTTATAGAAACAGGACGTACGCCTATATCTGTTACGCTTTGTGGGGTTTGTGTGAACGTTGATGAAAAGAAAAAGTGAGTGCATTATAACGCCTATTATAACGTATAAATCTACTGATATTTCAGCCAGAAACGGTTAAGTTAGGTTAAATGAGACTAAGTTAGGTTAGGTTACAGGTGGGGTTCGGTTTAGTAACAGATGATATCAAGAACAAAAAGAAAATTATCAATACTACGGTAGCGAGAAGTGGAGCAAGGTTTGTGGGGTGGGGATCCCCCACACCTGTAAAAAAAAAATATATTTCCAACAAAAACAAGTGCCATAGCCCTTATTATAAATACCCGGGCTTCAGATTCATTCCATACACCAAAACTTTTCAGGAAAACTAAGTTTGGTCCTCCGCTCGTAAAAGTATTCGCTCGAATCGTCCAACGCTCGAAAAAGTATTCGCTCGAATCGTCCAACGCTGGAAAAAGTATTCGCTCGAATCGTCCAACGCTCGAAAAAGTATTCGCTCGAATCGTCCAACGCTCGAAAAAAATATTCGCTCGAATCGTCCAACGCTCGAAAAAGTATTCGCTCGAATCGTCCAACGCTCGAAAAAGTATTCGCTCGAATCGTCAATGCTCGAAAAGGTATTCGCTCGAATCGTCCAGACACCGTTTCGAACCTGTAAGTAGTAGTGGTAGTTATAGTGGTGGTAGTAGTAGTAGTAGTAGTAGTAGTAGTAGTAGTAGTAGTAGAAGTAGTAGTAGTAGTAGTAATAGTTGTTGTTGTAGTAATAGTAGTAGTAGTAGTAGTAGTAGTAGTAGTAGTGGCAGTAGTATTAGGTGGCAGTAGTATAGTAGTAGTAGTTAGTAGTAGTAGCAGTAGTAGTAGTAGTAGTAGTAGTTTGGGAGTGGTAGTAGTAGTAGTAGTAGTAGTAGTAGTAGTAGTAGTAGTAGTGGTAGTAGTGGTAGTAGTAGTAGTAGTAGTATCCACCCCATACTCCCTCACCACGTGGTGACACCCCCCCCTTACTCCATACCCCCTACTCCATCACCACGTGGTGACATCCCCCCCCCCTTACTCCATACCCCCTACTCCCATCACCACGTGGTGACACCCCCCCTTACTCCATACCCCCTATTCCCATCACCACGTGGTGACACCCCCTCCCTTACTCCATATCCCCTACTCCCATCACCACGTGGTGATGCCACCCACCCCGTTTAAGCACTCACATCACCACCCCCAACAACGCCTTCTCTATCACCCCCCCCGTTTCTCCACCAACACCAACCACAACTCTTTATCACAACCCCCCCCCCCCCCGTTTCCACCCCTTCCCCCTCACCGATACAAACCTGTTTCTCCCACCTTCATCTCTACCCCCCCTTCCTTCTCCATCACCACGGCAACACCCAGCCACGTGTGAGACATGTTGCTGGCTCTTGACGCTATCGTGATACGTTCATGGCACCGTCATGGCACTGTCGTTGTTATCGTAGCTCTATCGTGACGACAAAATGACCGTTTCTTTTCCATTCGTGGCTTAGTCTTACAGCTGTCATGACTCTATCGAGACCATCTTACGACCGTCATGACACATACTTACAGGCAGCGTGACATTGTTGTGAGGATATCGTGGTCTGCGTTTATCGTGGTCAAATTTCACGATAGCGTCAATAATCAATTGGTGGCGCTATCGTGGTTCGATTATGGAATGTGTGAAGGTAACTTAACCCTATAACCCTAGCAGCGGTTTGCCTCTCTGCTACCACAAACCCTACTCGTCTATACGAGTCCCTTCATGGCGGATCCTAAACGATCCTTCCTTCAGGGTTCAGTATGTCGGTATTGGTAGCAGAGAATCTAGGCAAGTGAACAGATGGGAGTCAGAGAGAAAGGAATGAAAAGAATAAACAGCGTGCGCTGCTATAACGGGGTTAGAGGGTGGGAGCTACGGAGCGCACACGTCCTTCACCTACGCTGACCAACGGCCAACTGCAGACATACTTGTACTTGTATTTTTATTGATTGTACAAATACGTACAGTACAAAAACATAAATGGATAAACATGTAACATTACATCAAAACATAATACAAACATAAAAGTACATACAATCGATGCAGCTCACGGAGGAGCTGCCCGTGAGTTGTCTACAGAGCAAGCAGTGGTCAATGTGAAATAATTTATGTCATCGATTAGCGTCTAGAGGATTTCCTTCTCCCGGAATGCACCCAGCCGTATGGAATTTCCCCTATTCGTTCGTCGAACGGTAGGTTGACTTCTAGAGCAGCCGGCAGCAGGGCAGCTTGCAAGTGCACCGCAGAAGCTAGCTGCATACCACCCGATGCACCAACTCTTCATGTAGGAGATGACCGGCTCGTGCGCAACACCAGCCAACCACAACTCTCTTTCTTGCTTAACCAGGTGTTCGTACTCTATCAGGAGAGACCAGAGGTCCTTCTCCTCAAGAGTGTACACCTGGTGATTCATCTGGGACCCCGCATCGACCTGAGCGGGAATGGATTGGGTTGCAGCGTCACTCGTCGACGGCTGAATCTCCTCCATGGGCCCACACTGGGTCGCGACGTCACAGCTTTGCGCCACAGCACAGCACGGCTGCAGCTCCACACCAGTCGTCGCGGGTTCCAGCGGGGGCAGTTCCGGCATCACCATGGGGGCTGGGGCGACCTCATCCACATCCACCTGGGGCGGGGGGGGGGGCCTCGGGCCTCGTCCTTCTCCTTTGTCGGGAGCGCCTCCTCGTCTTGGATACGGCGGTGTCCTCATTCCTTGGTGCTGGGGCCAGGGGCGGGACGGATCCTCGTCTAGTCTACTGTCGTGTGGCCGTGGCGCCAGGGATTCTCCTAAACCTGGCAGGGCATTGGAGGTTCCAGGCATGGTGTCCAGCGATACAGTTGGGGCATCGCAGCAAGGGACGCTCTCCACCCTCCCGGAGGCGGCGGATACAGTCCCAGATGCGTGCTCTCCACTGCACACGCCGCACAGCGCAGTGCCGTGGACACTGATCTTGGTAGTGAACAAAGGCCTGGCATCGGAAGCAGCGGACTGGTTCTCGCACATACTTGCGTATCGTGTAGATTCCCCAACATCCAAGGTCAAGGGCGGCGGGGAGACATCCTCGCAGCGTCAGCTTAACCTGCCGGTTGGGTAGTCGTCGTCCATGTCCAGCGTTGAAGGAGCCTTTCCGCATTCTCCACGAGCGGGTGCTCCATCACCGGATCCAGGGGGAGGGCAGTGGGGTACCCGACAAGGACACCTCTCTTGCTGGGTTCCCACCTTTCCTGTACAATGTTCCGTGGTTGGCCGTCAGCCACCTCCTGTTGTGGTGCCAGGGTTTTGTGTCCTTGCAATGTGGATTGGAATGAAGTTAATTACGATTAATTCTCCACTGAAAGAAGTATTTGCTAGTTATAACTTATAACGATGAAATTATTTTTATTTAGAAGGGAAATGCTGCCACCAGTCCAAGCGGGTATTCCTATGGTCTACCCCTTGAACAAGATTTAAAGTATAAAGATTACGGTAGTTATGGGGATACTATTAGTATACCGAGTAAGTCTGAAACTCTTTTGGAAACGTGAGTAAGTATTTCCACAGCATCGACTAAGTCACCTGGGGTTTAGCAAGAAAAACTTCCTACCTTAAACTCATTTGATTTATTTAACACGAAAGGTTACTTCATCCTTAAACTTATATATATTTATGGTTTATCATGGGAGGAAAGCCACTGAAGGGCATAACCATTCAAACGGACTATATTCATAGGCCTATCGTCTAACCACATACAGGATAATCATCTAAATTAGACATGGAAATATAGAGGAGGAAAGTGTGGGAGTACTGATAATGTTTGCGAAAATACGACCATGTGGGAATATGTGTTTCCACTTTGAAACGTCCACACGCTTGCCTTGAGGATGGAGAGAAAGAGAATCTCTTATTAGGCGGGGGGGAGACTATCACTGGTTATGGTATCTCATCACAAGGGAAAAAAAAAGGGGGAAAGGGGAGGAGATGAAAACGGTGACATCTTACCTTGAGGATGGAGAGAAAGAGAATGCCTTCACAGGCTGGTCATGGGGCACTGAGGACAGCTAAAACGCGGGAAATAGCGAATGTTCAAATACTCACTAGAGGCTTCATTGACGGGGACGCGAAGCGTCGAACGACTCTTATTAGCTGGGGGAGCAACTATACATACGAATGGAGTAACTATAACACAATTCTCTTAATTTGATGAAGAAAAATTTAATTTATAAGACTAGCCAATGTGGGTTATTACGCCTAGTCCGGAGGCCTTGTCCGGACGCGTTTTACAGTGGTAAGGTGTGGTGAAGTGTGAAAGAGAATCTTGGAAGACTTTTAATTTAAGCGAACGGCTCTACTAATTTATGCGTCAATATTTGAAACAAACCTCTATTTTTCTCCTTTTTAAGGATGCTAAGAATCTAAGTGTTATTCAATTTACCAGGGGGGGGGGGGTAAGGGGAAAATAAGGAGTTTGAGTCTACAAGTTATTGGTAATCGCGAAGTTAATGTCTCACAGATTACACCTCGTGGCTCTTGCGTTTGGTGGGGGGGGGAGAAGGGAGGATGGAGGGGGGGGGGGGAGATAGGAATGCAAGAGAGAAAGAAATAACATGGCGAAAGATAGGAAAAATTAAATGAAAGAACTTGAATGAAGTTATCCTAAAAAGTAACCTGTTCACTTATACTCTGTATTTGGCTACGCTTAGTCTAGACTAAAGGACTATACAGTTATTGAGGCCTTCTCTTACCTCCGGTAAGAACATATAACTCGGAAGGCGTGTGATGAACATTTCCTTCATTACACTGGAAATTTCCGGCATTACACACGTTTATCCTCCGGGAGAATTACATTTTTTGTTACATCAAATTAAGTACCTACTGACCCTCGGTCTCCTTTGGAAATCCTTGTCAAGAGGATGTGTATAAATGGGACGTATTTATGGTTAATTTACTGGATATTCTACTATTGTGGAACGGGCACCTGTCGGTATATACCTCATGGGTACACCGAAAAGAAAGTGCATAAATTACACGAAAAGTCACTGAGAGGGAGGTATCCCAATCAACCTCCCACCTGGGTTAAATAACGTGGTCGTCAAAACTTGACTCAGTACCTGTATTCTCGTTGCTAGGAACGTCCCAGAGGCGCACGCCGGCTAAGCTCATGGTTTTATAACGAGAGCCTAACAAGTCCTGAAATATCCGCTACACCTCAAAGCCGGGTTGACTGTAAAGTTAAGCAGCTGTACAACTATCTCGAATTAAAATACTCCTCTCCCCGAACCAGGCTGAGCCCGTGAAAGCAGATAACACCGAACTTCAGAAATGAAACATCCACTAGGTCAAACTGTTTCAGCTAGTCCGATCCACACTCACCTCCTTGACTCAGTATCTAAATTCTAACACATCTTAACCTAATATGTCATTCAATCCTCCTCGATGAGCCTTCTTGGAGGTCTCCTTATACGAGGGGCTAATTGTTCATCCACCGGATTGGGTTGCAAGGCACTTTCTATTGGTTCTACCAACCACTCTTCACTGCCGTGGTAAGGTTTCACTTTTTCGGCTGCTCTTTACACTTGCTTTCCCGTGAAAATGTTCTTCACTACATACACACTTCCACCCAACAGTACTTCCATCACCCTATAGATCCCATCCCATTTCACATTTAGTTTACGGCATGTGCCTGGTATTGTGGTCTCTTTTCTGACCCATACCAGTGCTCCCACTTCCACAACTTGGTTTTTCCGCTTTCTGTTGGCGACATTTCTGTAATGACGCGACATTTACTGATGCGTCTCCCGGATTAGGGCGTGTGCCATACTCATGTCGTCCTTCTCTCCATCAACGCCAGGTAAGGATGTCCCGATCAGTCTGGGGGCATGGCGAGAGAAGAAAGCGAAATATGGTTGTTGTCCCGTGGATGTGTGCACCGCTTGATTCATGGTGATCTGGCACGGCTGCAGCAACGTGGGCCAACGAAGGGGGTGACCTTGGCACAGGGTCGAGAGGACTGACTTAAGAGTCCTGTGCATCCTCTCGGTCACTGAATTGCCTTGAGGGTGGTAGGGTGTCGTGTAGCAGAGAGTGATCTGGTGTTGCGTGCAGAACTGTCGGAACTCCTTACTGGTAAATTCTCCTCCATTGTCCAGGACGATGTTGCGTGGTGTCCCGTAGTCGGCCAGGTATTTCCACATGGTCATTATTATGTGTGTAGTGTGTTTGGTCTTAAGGGGGAAAAACCTAACAAATCTACTGTAATGATCTACAACCGTCATAACATAGCGATAGCCTTGAGCTCCGGCTACCATATCAGTAAGGTCTATCCCTATCCTCTCTAATGGTTTATCTACTGGAGGTAATTCCTTCCATTGTTGTTGTAACCCTCTATTTCCTTTGAACCTTTGGCAAGTTACACAATTTTTGACATATTCACACACATCTACTTTAAGATTTGTCCAATAGTATAGTTCCTCGGCCTTCTTAATGGTTTTCTTTTGTCCTAAATGACCTGATAATTCATGCGCATGTTGGAGAGCTTGAATAGTCATACTACGAGGAATTATGAGACCATAGTGTATGCTTCCATCTGTTTTCTCCCGGACATAGTACAGTATTTCATTGATTACTGCAAATTGATCTAAGGTGGCTTTTGGCAAGCGTTTCGTAGGAACTCGACCTCCCTTCAGATATTCCCCTAATTCTTGCCACACGGGTTCTTCCCGTTGTTGTAGTTTGAATTGTTGTTGATTTAGTCCTACCCAAGTAGCTTCGGGATGACGGATGATCACTCTAACGGGACGTGACAGATGATCGGCGACGAAGTTATCTTTACCTTTCAGGTATTTAACCATATAGTTATATTCGTGCATTTCCAGGATCCATCTGGTCATCCGGGGAGATTTGGTTTTTCTCTTGAATATACTTGTGAGGGGCTGGTGATCCGTGACTATCGAGAACTGTGAGCCCCAGAGATAATGGTGGAAATTTCTACAGGTGAGAACTACAGCCAAGGCTTCCTTATCGGTAGCGGAGTAACGGGTCTCGCAAGAATTCAATTTCTTGGAAAAATACCCTATTGGGCAGTTGGAACCATTTGATTGAATTTGACTCAGGACGCCTCCGACATGAGTGTTACTCGCGTCCGTCGTGAGGATGAAAGGTTCATCTATTTGCGCCCTAACCAGGACAGGTGCGTTAATCAGACACAATTTGAGATGTTCGAACGCTTGTTGGCACTCATTCGTCCAGGCGAAAGTGACTCGAGTTCTAGTTAAGTTAGTGAGAGGAGCAGCAACTTTCGCAAATGACGGAACATGTTTCCGGTAGAAACCACACATTCCTAAGAAACGTCGGACTTCCTTGACCGTTGTGGGAGCTTTCATTTTAGACACTGCTTCCACATTTTTCAGATCCAGCTTACTTCCTTCTGCTGAGATTCGATGGCCTAGGAAGGTGACTTCTTTTAATCCAAAAGTACATTTACTGAGGTTAAGTTTCACACCATTCGTGGTGAGGAGTTCGAAAAGTTGGGTAAGGCGCTCCAAAAGAAGAGGGAAAGTTGGAGCCCATAGGATTAAGTCGTCCAGATAGTTTTTGACCCATCCCTTCTGAAGAAGAGGAGTTAATACTGAGGCCATTCGCCTGGAAAATATAGCGGGCGAACAGTTTAGTCCGAACGGTAGACGTCGAAACCGATATAAGGTTACACCATCGCTGAAGGTGGTGAGATCACGACTTTCGTCATCGAGTTATATCTGGAAATATGCCTCGCGCATGTCTAGGGTAACATAATACTTTTGACCCGCGGCTTGTTCTACCAATTCCTCTAGTCTTGGAAGTGGGTAGATGTCAGTGGCGAGGTGTTTATTTATGTGTCGATAATCTAAACACATTCCTTTACTACCATCTGGTTTATTTACCAAGACAATTGGTGACAACCATGCGGCCGTGGACCGTTCTATGATGTTTCGGTCTTCCATGTCTTGTAGCATATGTGAAATGAGTTCCTTTGCTTTCTCGGGATAGCGATACGTAGGTCCCCGACTGGGTTGAGGGTCAGCCACTTTAATGTGAACCGGAGGGCCGCTGATAAGTCCTAATTCATTCTGGTCTAGGATGAAAAGAGGGTCATTTTCTAGAATTACCTCTTGTAACTCTTTTTGTTCTGCAACCGTCAGGTGCTGCCATTTTTGTCCCTTAATTAATTCTTTCAGCCTTTGGGTTCGGGTTCCTTTTGGTTGTACTCTATCGTTTCCCAGTAGTAGGTCATTGTGTATTTCATGAGTGGAGTTGATTTTTTTCGATGGGGGAATTTCTACCTTTTCGTATGAACCGAGAAAAGTGCCTTTGCGAAAAACCTTTCCCTTCTTGGTATTATTGGTGAAAGGGAAATAAATATCGCTTTCTGATGTCACTTGTACTAAGTAGGGGTGACTATTTTTACTGACTCTTTCCTGAGGATAGATAAGTAGGTCAGAACAGAACCTGGTATCTCTTTTACCTTGACTGGCATAACCGTGGATTGGTAAGGGTTTATTTTTATCTGATTGAGAAGGCTTATTTGTGCGGATGCCTGTGACGGACTTGTGAGTCCTACATTATGTCTGTGTATTCTTTCAATTTTGTTTCTCTTTCGGCGAATATGATTAACTGTGTGAGGGTTATCACCCCAACGCATCGCTCTACTTTTTCCGTCCCATGTGAGGGTGGCCTTTGTGAGTATGTCACAACCAAGAAGCACATCACCGATGAGATAAGAATCTGGAACAACTGGGAACCATTTTTTACATTTTTGTTCGTCATAGATTTCAATTTCCGCCCATATCATGCCGAGAATTTTCAACGGTGTGTCTGTGATTCCCACGAGGCAAGGAGGATTCCGTCGTTTATCTATTTCCCCTCCGACTCGTTTAGCGGTTCATTCTTTAATTAAAGTATAACCACTCCCCGTGTCTACTATGGCTTCTACTATTTTTCCGTTGATATTTACGTGAATAGTGGGTGAAATATCGTCACCGCCTAGTCATGATTGTTGCCTTGGGCTTTGGGTTTGGCTAGGGTTGTGAGTGTTACTTCCCTGGGCGCGTCCAGGACAACTACGATTTCTCCTCCGGCATCCGGATCTGCGACAATCGAAACAATGACCTAATGGAGGTTTTCTCCAACATTTCTGAAGAGTGTGTGTTTTCGTCTGACAATAGGCGCAATACTTGCGAGTGGGCGTTTCAAATTGTGGTTGTCTCTCGGTTTTCTCTTGGGCCAAACGGGACTTAAGTTATCGGACTTGTTGTTTTAGCTCCTCCACTTCGTCTTTGGTGGTCTCGGTTTTCGGGAAGTGTATGGACCTATCGGTTTCTTTCTCATCTAGCCTTTTTCCTTCTTTCTTATGGGCTGGTATCATGTTGACCCTCGGAGTGTGCCTATCTTCGAGCAGTTGGCGTTCGTGCTCTAGACGGTCTATGAATTTTTTTAGAGGATATCCTTCATCCAAGAATCCTTCTAATTTCTCTCGCGACGCGACTGGTAGGCCGTACCACAGTTTTCTCTTTATGGTCTTCTCACGGTTTGGGAATTTTTCATTTGGGAATTTTGTTGCAATCACCGCATGTTGGCAAATAAATCGATGGGTGAAAGCTTGAGGAGATTCCCCCCAATCGTAACCCATTGCCTCCAATTCCTGCCAGGCTGTATCAACACTCACTTCGGTGGCGAACTCAGTCTCTAAACGATGTTTAAGTGCTGCCCAGGTTTCTACTTTATGGTTAGTTTGATAGTTGTGAATTAAGATTGAGAGTTCTGAGCTCACTCTCCCTTTTGCAATTTGTATGCGTGTGGCGTCGCTCGAGCTACATTGTTCTATTAATTCAAAGAACATTTGGAGGCGGGCCGTTGCGTCAAGGCCTTGTAGTTGATGTAATTCTAATACTGGAATATCTCGAGGTCTAGCGAGTCCCTCTTTCACGTTATCCCTGGATAATTGAGGGGCATGGAAAGGGTTCGTTTGATTAAGCTGTGCTCTTAATTCCTCCACTAAATCTCCTAACCGTTTCACTCTGTCTGCATCGTTTTCCTGCTCCGTTTTCACCTCGGGATATGGTATCTTCACAACTCATGACTACGCTGGAGAAACACCTCTTATAGACACGAGTAGGGACTCGATTTCCGTGTTCCGTCAGTCAACAGAAGGACACTCGGGTTTCCCGTGACTAATAAGTGTGGTTCTCCGTCGTTTCTGGTACACACAAACCTCGGTTTCCCGGACTAATAGGGGGGGAGCACTGGTTCGGGAATCGCAAAAGTCCGAGGCCATTACCCTCCCCCGGACGTTTATCCTACTCTAGTATTTACTGTCCGGCAACCGCAAATATCAACTACCCCGCCGCGGACTTTTACGTCACTTTGTTGTTGTTTTTAGGGCTGCGAGGATCCATTGGGGAACACTTTGAGCCCTGGTGATGTCCTATGATGCTATCACATGCGCTGTATTTGACCTGTCTTCCTCAGGAAGGCACAAGTGAGGCGGATGACAGCGTGTTACCGGGAGGGGTGGACGCCAGCCGCCGCCGACGTTCAGGGTGAGGAGTTGAGAGCGTAGCACTACACGGTGGGAGTGGAAGCTCTGACACTGCAGCAGAAAGTGTTCAATAGTCTCAGAGACTTTCTGCACCAGGGGCAGTGGGGGTCGGGGATTAACGAAGGCAGTGCAGGTGAACCGTGAGTGTATTTTGTGCCCAAATGTAAACAATACGATCGCTGACCATGCTGCCACCTGGCGGGAAGCACGGACACTGACCAAGGGTGACAGGAGATGCTCGGACCGCCGGACAACTTTGTCGATTTAAGGACTGGACCAGGCATTTGTCCGGGACTCTGACATATCCCCGGACCTCGGATTTTGTCCGGCAAATCCGATATCCGGGAAATGAAGGTCCGGAAAAACGAGGGTTGTGTGTATATTCATCTCTAGATGACCCCTGATTACTGTTAACAGCTTGTCATTTACTTTGTTTCTTCCCTTATTTATCCAATGAAATATCGGATGCTAGGGTGTTTACGTATAGTGAGGTATTGAAATGTATGACTTGGTTGCTCCTTGAGTTCTTTATTCTCTTATTTATTGAATTTTGTACCTTTTTATAGTCATCTGTGCTAATGGGTCCTCTTTCTGAATAAATGCGTGGTTCTATTAAACAGATGCACACTACCGCCTCACAATTCCTCTCTATTGTGCGCGTAATTTCCTTGATAGCGTCAGCAAGAGAACCGGGATCTATGCCATCAGCAATATCGTTGCTTCCGAGCCACAAAATGCACAGATCATGTGTCCATTCCAGGACACTATTTAGCAGAGGTGGGCATCGCAATTTTTTTTCCAATTCCGCAATTCCGACCTGCACCAGTCCGCAATCGCAATTCCGCAATTTTTTTCAGATAGGCCTTTTCGCAATCGCAATCGCAATTCCGCAAACTAATTTTAACACCTACAATTAAAACAAAACACCTACAATTAAAACAAAACACCTACAATTAAAACAAAAAATGTCTCTAGACTCTTAAACATCTCTAGACTCTTAAAACACCTACAATTAAAAAAAAAGTGTCTCTAGATTCTTTATTAGTGTTTAATACTTCTGTATTCCTATTCTGTTTCTGTCTATACTTGTTACTTGTCCTTCACAATTAAGTCTGTCTCTTTTAGTATTTTTCTTTACTTTACACTTCACAGTCTACTGGCTAGTAATCACTAATCTAAGTAATCTACTAATCTTCATCTTCCTCTTCCTCCTCCTCGAAATTTGCAGATGACACCAAATTAGGCGGTAAAGCATATACTAGAGAAAACTGCGAACTCATACAAAGTGATCTCGACAAACTATCAGATTGGAGTGATAAATGGCTATTAAAATTCAATTCCGATATATGTAAAGTAATGCATATAGGCAACGATAACCTCAAATATAACTATCAAATGCAAAATAAATAGTTAACTGAAGTACAGCAGGAAAAGGATTTAGGTGTCATCAGTAATGATCTGAAAACCAGTCCGCATTGTCTAGCTGCCAGTAAAAAGGCAAATATGATGTTGGGCTTTATTAAACGTAACTTTGAACATAAAACTCCGCAAGTAATGACACAATTATACACGTCCTTGGTTAGGCCGCACTTGGAATATGCCGTTCAATTCTGGTCGCCCTGGGGCCAGATCCAGCAAAAAAGTGTAAGTCAAGCGGTGTAAGTATGGTGTAAATGCTACTCCGGCGCAACCCTCACCCCCCTCTTGCGCCGAGGCTGTTTGAATAATCTGCCGAGATGGACTTACACCGGGCGCAGGAAGGTACTTCGGGTAAAAATCCTCCACAGAGACAGATGATTGGCTGGCTAATACATTCAGTCATCCTCGCTATGCGAATCACAGCATTGTTTATATTATCTATTCAGATCTACCCCATCCCAAGGCTGTCCACGTGATAAATCTGTTACAAACATTAATCAGCTGATTACTCAGCTGGCTCTGGTTTGACACAACAATCGATGTATCATGTTTAAAGCGATAATGAGGGTTTGAGTGATGATTGAAGATTTCGTCAGTTATTGACGCACGCGAGATGGATCGCTGCTGTAAACCAACGCTCTCTCGAACTACCCCAGCAGAGAGCTGTCTGCTAGTGCTTATTAGTGTTGGCCCCGAAGCCAGCCCCCGGGCAGAGGTTACAAACCCCCGGCTAAACAGCCCGGTACCCTTCACTGCTGGGTGGACAGGGGCTCGGGTTTTAAGGAAAACAGCCCACTGTTTCCCGCTCCAACACCCGGGGATCGAACCCGGGCTTTCTCGTTTTGTGAACGGTGTGCTTCCCCTACACTAAGGGGATCCAGTTGATTTGTGGGCCGCCATTTGAATCATGCCGCCTATATTAAATGCATACTGGACGAGTTCCGGGCGTTTTCAGGACACCGCTATTTTTTCTTTTGCCTAACAATGGTGCTTTGTTCTAACGGAGATAGTTTTATTTTGTCGGCAAAAAAAAAAATAAAAAAAATATGAACAAAAATAACCTTAACCGAACTTATAGTTTTTATGAAACATACCGCTTCAACCCGATTAGGTTTTAATGAAACCTCCCTAACCTTAAAGGTTTAAATGAAACCTGACCTTAATAGGTTTTAATGAACCTAACCTACCCTTAACCACAAAGTATACTTTTAGTTTTTTTTTTTTATGGGGTTTGCGCAAAATAAACTATCATCCATTAAACAGCCCCTAGTGTAGGCCAAGAAATAAAAATGGGTATGTCTCTGCACGACCGTTAAACTGCCCTGTCTGCTGGTGTTATGCATGCTACTATCAGGCGGCCGATCAACGGTCTCCCCACTAAGGAGTACCAGTGACAGTACAGATTGACCAACTAACAATTTGCGGCAATAATTTAAGGCCAGACTCGCTGGATTGACTTTTAATAAATATTATAGGGCAATAAGGGCCAGCCATCCTTGATTAACCTAATATTCATGGACAAAAGGTGCAGACTCATGGTTGACATATAATCATATATTCAAGTCTTAAGAGGCAGACATTTCTGAGTGACCTAATCGTATCATTCGGGATAATGAGAACGGTACTGTACTCTCGTCTACCGAAATTTTCGGTCCTGACACAATCCGGGAACTCTCGCCGAAGGTAATGGGTTAGGTTAGTAGGATATAAGGAAAGATACGTAAATGAACGGGACTTTCGCGGTCATTTTTCTGAAACACTGACTATATTTTTCCTTGCCTACATTAGTGCTTTTGGTAAATGGACGAGGATTGCACGTCATTTTCTGAGACACTGACTATTTTTTCTTGGTAAAATTAGTGCTTTTGATAAAAATGAACGAGGCTGCTCAGTCATTTTCTGAAACACTGACTAAGAATTTTTCCGTGCCTAAATTAGGCTTTTGGTAAAATGGCGAGTACTTGCGCGTCATTTTCTGCGACTGACTAGTTTTTTTCCCGAAAATTCTATGTCTGCCCATGACTCTCCCACTAACCCCAAGCAAGTTTGGGCACTGTGGGAATGCGGGGTTTTCGGGTGGGGAGCAAATAATGCGTCGGCACGTAACTTAAGAATTGTGATAGAGGAGACAACTCCCTAGTCTAAGTAATTTCCTATATCGAGAAATTTGCCCAACCAATTAACCTAGCCTAGCGGGGCTTGACCCCCGTAAACTAACCTAACCTAACCTAAACTAACCAAATCTTAACCAGATCTATACCTAACCTCCAAATATAACCTACCCTAATCAATAAACCCTAACCAAACCTCCTTTATGGTTGGGGGGCCTCTGGAGGGAGAGGTTGTGTCTGTATAGTATTAGTCTTAAGACAACAATATTATTTCTACAATGGTCTATATTCAAGAATGCTCGTCAAATCCCGGCCGTGAGATTGTCCACCTCGTACCTCCACTGGTGGACATCTACAAGACACTGCCCCGACTGGTGGATATTTGACAGGCGTTTACCAACGACAAGCGTCCCAAAGCGGTCATCAGTATTTTGCTGTTTTTATACATATCTTACTACATTTTACTAGTGAAATTTATCATTTCTGACCTTAAAATCATAGTTATGTTAGTGGTTCGCCACTTGTTCGGAGGCGTTGGTGCGAACACTGCCTGAGTGATGCTTGCAGTACATTTGAACGACCTCCACCAACTGCTCACACATGTCCACCTCCTTTCTCCCGCCGCCGACCGCTTACTCCACAGTTAACACACCTTATATAAGGCCCCTGGACCTTATTTTACCCTTAATGATGAAACGTGTGCATCACAGTGTATGGCTGTCACTCTCGGCGTTGTGTTGAAAACTCTCCTGTAAATGGTCTTGAATGAATACAGATGGAATGATGTGGAAGCGGATGAAGGGGGGATGTGCAATTGTCGGGAATCAGCTGACATGACCTCACTCCCTGAGCTCGACGCGTCGCGTCGTATTTTGAATTCGTGTATACCAAAACCGACACACGTGTGGGAAAAAATTCTTGAATAGGCCCTTATGTTATTAATTTGGTAAATTCTAGTGTTACCCATACTCTCCCCTTCGCCTAAACAGTTTGGGCAGCCTGTGGAATGCGGGGTTTTCGGGTGGGGACAATTATGCTGTCGAAACACTTAATTTAAGAGTGTTTAGGGGTTCAATTCCTAGCTAGGGTAATTTCTTAGATCTAAGAATTTGCCTAACCAAAATTAACCCTAAATCCTATCGGGAAGGGCCTGACCCACCAATAAACTCTAACCTACACCTACCTGACCTAACAAAACCTAACCTAACCAAATCTAACCTAACTAACCTACCTAACCAAATCTACCTAACCTAACGCTCCTAGCGGGGTTTTTGGGGGGGTTTCAACACTTCAGTCATCATTCTGTTAGGATCATCAGGTCAAGATGTCTCTGACTCAGAAAATCATTATTCTCCCTAAACTCTAGAGAATTTTTTATTTCATAACTCAAAAAGTTGTGGTTTTGTCGACGCATATTTTGTACCCAGCCATATATCCTGCCTTCCCAGTCCCCAAGCTTGTTTGGGGGAGAGTGGGGAGTATGGGCAAACACTAGAATAATACCATAAGTTTTAAAGGTCTCGTCGGAGTGCATTAATACTGTAACATTATACTGAACCAAAAATAATATAGAAAACGCATAGTGGTATGGCGGTAGTGACGTGCGCGCAGTTGATCGTCCATTTATAACTGAAACACCAGCCAAAAGTCTTGCCGACATAAAGTTTTCGGCGAGTTTCCACTTGTAATAGGTGCAAATCGAAGAATAATGTATTTACGTTATTGGACAGTTTTTCGCTTGTCCCAAATAATTTAAAAACTCACTTCGATACGATAAACTTGAACTTCTGGTTTACGTAACAATGTCAAACCCCGACTCCCCAAATCACTAAACTAACCCCCGATATTCGGTCCCCCTGATTCACAAACCGGGTAAAATGCTGTTTAAATGTATAGATTTGTACTGTTATGTTAATAAGATAAACTTTGTAAACTGTCCCGCATTAATAGGAACTCTCGCACAACTAAAAAAAATGGAGGTAAGACTTGAAGTCCTTCAACCCTATCTTTTTTTTCTTCCCCTATAGCCCCAGCCTGGGGAACTGGCTGGATACGGGGTTTTGGGTGGGGAAGCAAATATAAGTGATTAATGCTCCCCAAAAAATCATCAATGTCACTATATGTAAAATCTAAACCTAACCTACCTTAACCCAAGTATACCTACCTAACCTAACCTAGAACTTACCCAAAGTATACCTAACCGAACCTACCTAACTCTTAACCCCAAGTATACCTAACCTTACCCTTAACGCACAAAGTATTTTCTAACCCTTAAACACAAGTATACCTAACCTAACTAACCTACTTGATAACCACAAAGTATACCTAACCTAACCATACTTAACACAAAGTGTACCTACCTACCTAACCTTAACACAAGTTACCTAAACCTAACCTAACCTAAACTTAACCACATAAGTTCCTAACCTACCTAACCTACCCTTTTAACCACAAAGTATACCTAACCGAACCTACCTAACCTTACCACAAGTATCCTAACCAAAAAAAAATCTTAACACAAAGTATTTCTAACCTTACCACTAATTATACCTAACCGAACTAACCTAACCTTAACCCAAAGTATACCTAACCTAACCTTTAACCAACCAAGTAATTTATAGGCCTTAACCACAAAGTATACTAACTAACCTACTTAACCACAAAGTATACCTACCTAACCTAACCTTAACCACAAAGTATCCTAACCTAAACCTACACCTTAACCACAGTATACTAACCTAACCTAACCTTAACCAAAAGTATCCTAAACCTAAGACCTAACCTACCTTAACTCACAAAAGTATACCTAACCGACCGCTTAATCTTACCTTAACCACAAGTATACCTACCCCTAACCTAACCCTTACCACAAGTATACCTCAACTAAACCTACTGGACTTACAATTTTTTGAGGCACCTCATATTTCATAGCGGCCGTGTGGTTACCAGGCTGAGCGCACGCTGGAACTTTACCAGAAGATGAGAAGTACAAGTAAGCATATCAATACAGTGCGGTTAGTTCTTTCACTTCAAAGCCGAAGTTGAGTTCCAAAGTAATTTCCAATGGAACAGTCGCCGACGGTGGCGAGCATTCCTTCCGTTCGGGGACTGTCATTAAGGCTACAAACGTGACTAAGCTCCATTCAGGGGCAATCAGGGTCAAGCGTCCTGAGTGACCTACCATAGTGCAGGGTCATGAGGGGCAGGCATCATAACAAAGTTCCATTCTCAAAAACGGTCGCAAATTCGATATAGTGACACAACCTTTCTAGCCAGCGGGATGCCAGGCTCGCCTCGTCCCCCAACTTCTTCAGCTCACAAGACTCCGCTAGTGTCTAAAAACTGGTGCTGCCCATAACGACCTATACAACAAAAACACCGAGCAGTAACCTCCACGACTGAGCGGGGGGTGCGGGGCCTCCCACCAGGCTTGTATCTTCCTAACATTTGTAAACACAAACGCCGCTGCCGACTACCATACGGCTTTTATTTTCAATCCTTACCTCGTGGTAACGTCTATTAGGCATAATTGCATTCTATTTATATTCTCCGAGATACACCTTCTCTACACCTCCTCATCGAGGTGGTGGAATCTACGGACCATATATTGCCCCTGTACGTCCCGAAATGGAGTAAGTACGCTTGCTGGATCCAGCCAGGAGGTTTGGCGCAGACTGCCCCGAGGGGTAGTCTGGCGTTGGTGACGTCATCGATTTGGCGCAGATGTAGCTTCCTGTCAAGAAAGTTTTCGAAAGAGGAGTATCTCAGACTTCACTGTATAACACGGCGTATGTGTATTGCTGATCTGCCCCTGTTTCGTAAAAGATCAGCCAAATTGATCAGTGCAAAGAGAGCAGCCCAAACAATCCTCTCTGCGAATTCCATCCTTATTGAGAGACTGCGGAAACTTAATATGTTTTCCTTAAAGGATCGTAGAAGCCGTGGCGACCTTGATAGAAACCTTAAGATCCTAAGGATTTGATGTCTTATCAAGAGAACCTATTCGAGCTTTCACTCAAGTGGACAACAAGAATAAATGGTTAAAACTAAACAGTCAACGTTGCATCACCGATCTCCGTAAAAATTATTTCAATGTTAAGTGCCCGTTGATCATTGAAACCAGTGTTACTCAGCAAAATGTTTGTCGGAGCCCAGCACCATAATCTACATTAAAAACAGACTTGACTCGCACTTGTAACGTAAATGGGTATTGATATACAAATTCTTATCTAGTCCCCCGTATCGAGTATTTATTGGTAGTGGTAGTTGTAGTTAGTAATTTTTTTCATATCTCGATCACTCTGCACTATGACTTCCATTTCCTATCTCTTTAGGGACATGTTATCATTTTCCAACTGTTTTCTATAAGTAGTGATAGTTAGTAGTAATGTAGTAATCAGCAGATACCCTCGCTATGGACAGATAGTCTTCCCCCCCCCCCCCCCTGGGGTGGTGTCTGTTATTCCTATGTAATCCTCCGCCCATTGTTCTGGTTCAGCATTTGGAGCTTGGCACTAATCACCACCGACCTCGTCATACACGCTACTCATCCAAGTTCCAGCACGCACTGACTGAGTGACTGCTCCTTGCAAGTTTGCAGTTGGCAAGGGTCCCGTGGTCCACAATATTTGGTGGGAACTTATGTTCCGCGGACACTTGCCACTTTGAAGATGGTAGGACCCGTCCACAATTATTGCGATTGCGTTTTCCAAATTTTGGCGGTCCGCAATTCTGCATTTTTTCAGGCATCCTATTGCGCAGTTTCCGCAACCGAATTTCCCAGATCGCAGTTATTGAGATTGCGTTTTCAATTTTGGCGGTCCTCATTCGCAATTCCGCAACTGATTCCCATTCCGCAAGTAGCGGAATTGCGGACTAAAATTGCAGAATGCCCACCTTGGCTATTTAGTCCTATCATTTGAAGAAAAAGGAATTTGCTCTTCCTCTCCGGGCAGCTCTAAAAATCCTATTTGGTTCTGGGACATAGGGAGTGTTGGGAGTGACTGTGTCCTACCAATGAAACTTTGTACTATTCCTGAGTTTTTGACTCTGGTTACTACTTTCCCAGGTGAGATTCCTTGCTGGTTATTTGTAGGAACTAAATATTCCCTGCTTAGTCACCAGTGTGGTGCCAGGGTTTTTGTGTCGTTGCATGTGGAATTGGACTGAAGTTATTACGTTAATTCTCCCGAAAGAAGTATTTGCTAAGTATAATTATAACGTGAAATGATTTATATTTAGAAGGGAAATGCTGCCACCAAGTCCAAGCGGGTATTCCTATGGGTCCTACCCCTTGAACATGATTAAACTTATAAAGATTACGGTAGTTTTGGGAATACTATTAGTATACCGAGTAGGGGCTATATTCACGAATGCTCGTAAATCCCTGCGTGAGATTCTCCACCGTCGTACCTCCATTGGTTCTCATCTACAAGAAACGCCCGGCCGTGATATTTGACAGTCGTCCACACAAGCGGTGGCTGGACAAAAGCATCGTATACCAACCAGCCTTGTATGCTTAGCTACCAAACAGACTACTATCTAGTTACATGACTGTTACTATTTGAGGTGTCATCTTATCATAAGGTTAATTATTTGTGCTGTCCATGGAGAGTGTTTTTTTTTCAGTCAAAAAGTCTAAAATGTCTTTTTTTTTATTTATCCTTACTTTTTCGATTGCAAGACTCACTTTTTTAGGTTTGCATCAGGACAAACTATCTCCATTAAGACATCATCACATTTAGCGAAAACTCGAAATTGGTTTCTTTAAATTTTTTTGGACAGTCATATATATAACTACTTTACCCGTAACATCGCTTTCCCACGTAACTCAAGGATTGCGTCCTCTGCACCAAGGTAAGAAACATTTATTTGTTTTTTCCTGTATATTCTTAATTACTTTCTGGTATTATTAGTCATGATGCTATGTCTTTGATCTTAATTAGTGCTTGTTAAGCACCGTGGAGTAGCTACAGAGGACTGGCACGTGCCCCCCCATGATAATCCAGTTCCCCCAGGTGCTTCCTTTCCCGCCAAGGCCACTGATCTTATCTTGAGATGCCCTTATATCCATTCCTATGTGGCATAAAAATGCCTCTTGAGGCTTCATTTGCCCTAGTGTCACCCCCATGACTTATGTTCCCCTACATAAATAGATTACTGTTGGAGCCAGTAGTTAAACCAGCCCGCGCCTTTCCTCACGAGAAAAAAATTGATGTAGGAGGGATGACGAATGCTGCGCTATCTTTAGGCCATTGACTAATAACGTGGTACTTAGTGTACAATCTAGGGGCAACTACTACTCACTGACATTTATAAGCATAAGCTAGGATATCAATGTTGTTTAGCAGTGTTTCAGCCTGGAACTTATCACGACGACAATAATACGTTGGGACGAATTGCTACGATGTTTAGGAGCGTGCCCGGTGTAGCGATCTGACTAGCTAGTCAGATATCAGATCACTACACCGTCCATTTTCTCCCCTGGACATATTCCCTATAGACAGTTTCCCTGTGGGTGTTTTGATTGCACTGTGTTCGATAACGAAAAAATGACCGAAACCATTGCTGTTAATAGTTTTTGGTTTAGGTTAGGCTGTTTTAAAGGTCCTAGCAATTGAGTTTCGGTCATTGTTTCGTTATCAATCATATAACCCAGAGGGAATAAGTATCACAGGGGATACATTAATGTCCGGGGTAATATCTCAGGGAGGGGGGGGGGGGATGTCCTACCCTCGTTTTTAGCTGCGTTAAACCTATTACTAGTTCCAGTAGTTTGAATCCCCTTGTAACTACTCACGCATTACGAAAAATTGTGTAACCGCTAGGAAAAGTGGTCATATACAGAGCTGGGCAGTATTAAATACAATCGTGTATTAGAACTTGTATTTATAATCCATTGGTTTTCACGTATTTAAATACTTTATGAGTATTTAAATACTCATAAGATAAAATTAAATACTTTTTTATCATTTAAATTTTGCATAAACCCGCCCAAACTTTCTGGCAAATCTGATGTTTAAAGTGAACCAGTGTTTCCGCTTTCAGGAAATTTCCTTTATATATGGAATATAGCCTGAGAAGGAAACAGCAGGATTTAAGGAACTCCTGTTTTTTGAGAAATTTCTAGAGATATGTAGATTAAGTAATAGAAATGGTTTTTTTTTTTTTTTTGGTTCTAAAAGGAAGTATACCATAGGAGTATCCTTTATCAGCGCTTTTTATATTTGTTAATCATGATTACTGATATACTGTAAAATTTGTGTCCATTTGAAATGGTATTTTACAAATATTTTAAATCATGATGTACCTATTTAGTATTTAAATACAATTGTAAAATGTATTTAGTATTTGGTATTTAATACATTTGTTCCATTATTTAGTGGCCAGCTCGCATATACATATTCTCAATCAATAATAAAATAGTCACTAAGGCTGTGTTCCTTGCTGCTGGGCACACTCACCCGATGTGGAAGCTGCATTCCCAGCGTACACCACCAAACTTGTAGAAAATTAATTAGGGTGGAAAAGTACTTGTTTTTTTGTCTCTGAAGAAATTCCCACTGCATTCTCCCCAAGTAACTCTCATTTTGTCTCTATATTTATTAAAGGTAGCCCCATTGAGTTGTAGTAGGCTACATATGCATAGCTTTATTTCAGTCCCATCTGTATTTCCCTATGCATATGATGTTCCATTGTAATAGTAACTTTACGTTGCAGGCGCCTTCCTCTGTTGGGCACCGAAAAAAAAAAGAATTGCTGAACCTGATTAAGGAAGGGAGGGCCATTACTGAAACATCAAAGGCTCCCCCCACGCCTCCCGAACAAAGGCAAGGCCTGGGCTGTGACACTGCGCGCCTTCAATGCCATCAATCCTGGACGGGACCCAGGCAACTGTCAACGCAGATGAGCGGATCTGGGACAATCCGGAGAGAGTATGTTTGGTTTGAACTTGTTTATCATAACAGAGTTTAGACTAAATTTGAAGTACGAGAGTAGGTAGATATTAGACAATTATAATTGTTTATCCTTCCCCAAACAAACAGGTATATTTGAGATTTAAGTGTACCTGCGTGACATGCCGCCCTCCCTTATATTGTTTATGTATGTTGTTTATATTCTTAGCACTACATGCAACCAATATTAATTGTTGCTTTAATAATAAGGAATATTTTATATAATTGTTGTTAGTGGTTATATCATCATTATGCCTGACATTATCTATATACAAAGAGAGGAACCTGCATCTAGTGTGAGTTGTACAGAGCCGCATATATAATTAGTGACCCATCAATTTGATCGTGACATCAACTTGATTGTAACATTTTCTCAGGACGAAATAGTGAGGAAACCCTTTACCGGGGGCAGAGAAGGATGGAGATCCTGGGGAGGGCCACACCACCCCTCACCCAATTCTCTGGTAGTTGCGGAGATGGCTACGGACTCATTTTTCTAGGACCTAGCCATGCCCACACAATCAGGGGAATTTGGCTGATATAATCCTAGGGGAGTCCCCGGATGTCTTTCCTGTCTTCATAGTTGAGATTTATACTATATTGCTTATAGATTCATACATTTTTATGCAGAAGCTGCTAAGTCATAAGTTTGCAGTAAATGAGCCTGTGTGGTTCTGGTTATTATGGTAGCATATCTGGTATCATGCAGGAGTGTTTGCAATAAGTTGCGTGGTAATCGAAGATGCTTGAGTAATTTTGCAAGCTTATATAAACGTCTGGGACGTCTACTTAGGGTAAAGAAATTGATTATTGAGTAGTTGGTGGTAAGTTGTCAAAAACAATACCGTCGCACTTTATGTTCTGGTATATGAGGTAAGGCTTTCTGCAGAGTGGGAGGAACAGCACGTAAAATACTTTGGCTAGCAGAGCAAAGAACTGGTCAACAATGTTTGGCTTGTAGAATGACAAGGCATGTACTGTTGTAACCACCACAATTGAGATCAAAGTACCGTAATAATTTCCATTAGATAAGAGGTAAGAAAAGAAAATTATACTCTACTGCACAACACTTCTGATCCATTGCTCAATGATTTCAGTTTTCAGTTTTCTCTCATGCTCAGATTATCGCTATTTTTCATGATAGAAATATTCATATTATTTCGGTAATTAATGCACTGACATAGGTTTGGCCACAGAGAGCTGTCCACTGCTTCAGAAAATGTAATTATTTTTTATTTAAACTTTCTCTTTATCACTTTGCAGATATGAAGAAAGGTCCCTACAGCCCTCCTCCCTACTCAGATTCCTCTGTCCTTTCTCCTTTCTCATCCTCGTCCTCTAACACCCCCTCAACCTCTTCTTTCTGTCTCCTGGACCTCGACCTCACTTTTAATTCTTCACGTTCTGTCCCTCCTCCCAAACCCCACATCACGGGCCCACGCCCTACACCCAAGACATCTAAGAGGTACGGAGGACGCGGAGATACTAGGTGATATCTCCCAGAGGGGGGATGAACTGCACCAGTATGCAGATGAGGGTGAGGAGGCCAGGCTTGGCAGCTGCGGTAAGGATGGCAGGCAGCTTCGGTGGAATGGCAGGGCCGCTGGTAGGTGTACCATATGCCTCTCTGGCCATGTCTGCCTTCTTCATACCCTTAACAAGAGTCTAGATCTTGTAAGGTTATTGGGGCAGACATTGCCAAAATTTCATGAACTTGTTGAAGAAGTAAGGTGGCCTTTGCGGCAATCACCGCCACCGAACCATCTTCACGGAGGCATTCCCAGCGATCATTAATATCAATCTCAATCATTGGGTCAACAACGGTGGCGGTCGCCTCACCCACCTACTACCCACTCGCCACGAGTCCCCGTGTAGGTTCTCTTCCAAAAACAAGCAACTCTTGACCGAAAAACTCAACAGTGACCTACGCCTGAGCAGGTTGATGTTTTCTGTCGAGAGTTTGTTTGGTATGGGAAGAGACCTGCACGGGGACTCACGTTTGGTGCCCCCCATGTGGGTAGTGATGATATTGTGATTAGTACACCAAGCAGCTGCGGACAACTTAATCCAACTTCCCCCCTGCCCCTCCTCTTCCCCACCTTCTCCATCTGTCTCCCCCTGCACCCTTCCTACCTTCCCTCTGATTCCCACCCTGTCCTCTACTCTTCTTCGAACTACCTCTAACATCCCACTGTGAGTCCAAGGCAAGTCCATATTATTGAAAAGAAAAAGTCCGTTTAAAAAACAACGAAGACAACAAAAAGTAGTTTAAAGGAAAATCTATTGTGCCATAGGAACCAAGGAAATCAACAAAAAATATATTAATTTATGCTGAAAGGAAAATGCAATATTTTGGAGGTTGATTTACGGAAAATCTTTTATTTAATGCATGAAGGAAAATGCAATATTATGGAGGGTTTATTTAAGGAAAATCTATATTATTTTATGCATGAAAGGAAATGCATATTTATGGAGGTTGAATTAGGAAAATCTATATTATTTATGCATGAAAGGAAATGCAATATTTATGGAGGTTGATTAAGGAAATCTATTTATTTTATGCATGAAAGGAAAATGCAATATTTATTGGAGGTTGATTACGGAAATCTATATTATTTTGCTGAAAGAAAATGCAATGTTTATGGAGGTTGATTTAAGGAAAATCTATATAGTTTTTATGCATGAAAGGAAAATCAATATTTATGGAGGTTGATTAAGAAAAGTCTATCATTATTTATGCATGAAAGGACAATGCAATATTTATGGAGTTTGTTTAAGAAATCTATATTTTTATGCATGAAACGAATATGCCATATTTATGGAGTTGATTTAGGAAAATCTAGTATTATTTATGCATGACAGAAGAATTCAATATTTATGGAGGGTTGATTTCAGAAAAATCTATATTACTGTATGTATGAAAGAAAGAATTGCCATATTTATGGAGGTTGATTTAAGAAAATCTATATTTTTATCTATGATTTTTGTAATGAGTGTTATCCCAGCTTTTTATGTACTACAAGGAGTGAGGCAAGGTGATTCCTGCCCCCATCACTTTTCACACTTGTATGGCCTGGGTATTGGGCAAGTGATTGTGAGCATCCTCGGCAACACCAAGATCCTGATCCTTGTATTTTGCGATGATGCAGTTATCTGGCAGAGTCGTTGGGGTCCTGGGAGTGAGGGCTCATCGAGGCCTGCAAACGAGGAAACAAAGCCTTTGGGACTTGCTGTCTCCCTGCTAAGACCAAGGTCAAGGTTTTTTTGGAGGCACTTCTTAGAATGAAACAGTACAGTCCTGGTCATGCGTGCAGCGTTTACATTGGCCTTGGAAGTTTTTAGATAACGTGTTCAATCACGATTTGCACCGGTGGGAGACTGGGATCGGGCCTATTACCTGCATAGTCCGTCATCCAACTTGTGGTATCCTTGGTATGTGGTATTCGCTACCCTGAACCGATCCTTCCCATCGGTTTATCTGTAAGAGACAATCCGGCGTGGAGTCGACAAGGGGCGCCCACAAGCTCGTGGTCGGGCAAGTATGATGCTGCTTGTTGAGAGCTGGCTTGGTATGGGAAGGGAGCCTGCATGGACTCGTGCTTGTGATCTCGGGAGTATCATCGTAGGTTGGCGAGGCGACGCGCCCCCCGGCGTATGCCCCCAATGATTGATATGGTGTGATGAATTAACATTTATTTTGTTTTTATGAATTAAGGAAAATTTTCTTTATTCTGTATGATGAAAGGAAAGTATATTATTCATGTATGATATTTAAGGAAATTTTATTTTTGTATGATGAAGAAAATTATATTATTTATAGCAAAATATAATTCTTATGCATAATTTTTTTTTTTGTACACTTATAATATACTTCCTGCATCTTCAAATGGTGGGGAAGAAAACAATCAATAAGTTTTGTATGCCAAGGAATCTTATTGGTCAGAAGCTTTATGTACACAAATACAAAGGGACATTTTGACTAGAAGATTTCTGGCAAAATAAATAGTGATTGTTAACAAGATTCAGCCTTACAAGAGATGATGATCGATATACAAAATGGAAGCTCACGCTTATACTTGTTTGCAGATTGACACTGCTAATAGCAGTGAATTTATTTAGAAAAAATGGTAAATCATTTTAAGTATTTGTCATGAGGAAGAAAACTTAAGTTACTATGAGCATAGTAAGGGGATTTTATTTGAGAAAGAAAAGTGAATTAATTTATTTTGCAGATCAGCATAGAATTTGCACGTACATATGTGTATGAAGAGGACTATAGTAGAATAATTTTGAAGCCAGGTCGGCCGTTGGGTGTGGGGAATTCCTGTCCACAACTCTGGCCAATCTCGTACTTGGCCAAGGTATCGTATCAGACCCTTAGTGAAAAAGATTCCCTCACGTCTCTTCCCCTCACTCACCTCATTACAAGGTGCACTGCGTATTCTCGGCGGTGACGCGAATGCAGGCTGTCCCTGGTGGTATTTTTGTCGGCAAGCTTAATTGAGGCAGAGCACAGTTTTTGTTGTAATGTCTCTCCTCCCGTTGGTAGCTTTGGCGTTTCGAGCACTGCTCTAGGTGGAATATTGGGACCTTATTGGGCCTTTTCTTCTATGAAGCCAGATTGTCAATTGCAAATCAGTTCCTTTCTCCCTAATATGAAGAACACGCGGCGTGATAGGTGTCTTCCATTCGTGGGTGGCATGTGACTACAGTTGTGACTTATGTGGGAGCGCTTGTACTCGGAATATCCTCACTCAGCCACGGCCCAAACGTACCTTCATAAATTTGTTTCTACTACACAAGATGGCGAGAATGGTGGTGCATGGACATGTGCACATGTGGCGACTTTTCTACCGTGGACCAGCCTTCAGGTAGTTCAAGGCACAGGCGTCACCTAGAAAAATCGCCGAGGCACCTGTACATGCCTTGCCCCGCTTGCTTTCTGCTTGCTGCCATGTTATTTGGTCGTAGGCTCTGGGATGTTATCATCACCTCCACTCTTGGATCAGGTCCTCTCTTCCGAGGTAGGTTGTTTTTTACGCTATAATTTGTGGAAAGGACAAATGTGGCCCAAATGTCACTCTTTGAGGCCACTGTGGGTTCTGATGGGTGTGGCCAAAACAGCAAACCTCCTCTTCAGGATTGCCAAATACCCTCTCCACACAGTTGCGGGTCCTGACTTGGAAGCGTGATCTTGCTCTCATGTGTGGCCCTTTTTTGGTTAGGGAAAGGAGTGAGGAGATAGGTGCGGTTAGCATAGCCACTATCCCCAAGCAGGAACCCCACGGTGTTGCCCACCCTCAAGATTCCGGCAAGAGTTGCGACTCTCTGATACTCTTGAGTCATGTGCACTACCAGGCCAGTTCACCACCAGTTGTGACACAAAGGGAGGCCTCACACCGATCCATCACGTTGTATGCAATAGAAGCCCTTGCGGCCACGGTAGTTCTGCTTCTTCTCCACCAGGACCTCTAGCAGGGATGAGAGTGCCATCCAAGCAGCCAATGCACTCCTGGCATGCCGGCATGGTGGAGAAGTCTTACATGACACCAGCCTCCTCTGCTGGGTGTCGGGAGCCGCTGTACCTCGGTGCATTCAGCGAATGGCGTGGACCACCGGTCTTGAGGCCGAGACACCTGGGCTGGGCGACATATCTGCTGGCCGATAGTCTTGCAGTGTTAGTTGGAAGTTACCCGTTCAGGTAACGAAGCGCAACTAACAATTGCAAACTTGGTGAATACGAGAACCTGGAAAAGTGTATTACGATTAGTCTGGAAGTTCCACACCTTCCCGAGATCATGCATGTTGAGGGATTAAGTAGTGCAGCTACATAAGTATTTTTTTAGGTTATGTATGCTATATTGAAAACTAGAATTCCATCTAATCATCCTATCTGATCCTATCTCCCTTGCCACTGCTGGAACTGGCCTCATTCTTTCTTCCTCTATTTTGAAGTAAGCTGAAGGGATAAAAGGTGTGGTGGTATACCATGTGTGATGGAGAGAGAAGACGTCAGATGTTACCCATGTTTCAGACAAAAAAAGTTTGACAATGGGCTCTTTTGTTCCATGAGCGTGCAGCCATCATCGGTGCCCTTACAAGATGCTGCCACGCTGTGCAGGTACACAGGATGCATAAACGTACCTTTGCAATTATCATGATATCTTACAAGCAAAAAACATCACACCTGCTACCTTTTCCACAGAACAGTTACTTCATGTAGAATGGGAAGCGAGTAGACGGCTTCCTGATCCAGCAGCCAAGTCTTTGGGCCAATTACTCATCACAGGCACTCACCTCACCCATACGGTGGTTCCACACTACCACATACACCACATGCTGCCATACTCTCAGTTATCGACCCACCTCCTTCCCAAGCTCCTCCAATAAGTAATCTTAAGCTTTAGGCAACTCCATAGCACCATGTAAACATCTATAATCCTGTATTAAAAATTCTTATTAATTTCAATCAAATACAGGTTTTTACTTGTAATGCATGGTTATGTAGCCTTTTCCCTCCTCTCTCAATCGTCCTCGATGATGGAAGATGTCTGATTTCTGTTAGCAAGCTAATCAAAACTCTCTTTCGGAGCCTAAAACTTGCTAGAAATTCCCAGCTGAGTAGTAGGTCATGGGGTCCAGCCGCCTGGCAGAATGTGCGCTTTGACGACGACCATTAAGCTGAGTACTTGCATTACCTCCCGTAAATATCCTGCTTCACGAAAGCATGAGAGGCTGCTATGCTGTAAATAAAGAGATTCTTTAATAGCGGTTCACACCCTGTTACTTATGGAAGTCATAAAACTACACTGGGCAGAACAACTTATCATAATTTTACTGCAGGATATCTATTTGTTTTTAATGCGCGCGTCCTCCTTTGCGAACGGTGGAAAAATTTCTGATACTTTGCCGTTTTTTTATTAATCGGCTAACTGTTTAAGTCCAAACTCATTCATTTTATCTCTATAGCCCCTCCATCTCCTTCATAACTAATTATTTTCGCCCAATGAGTACAATATAGAATATTTAAAAAATACCCTAAAACTGATATATATATATATATATATATATATATATATATATATATATATATTAATATATTATATACATATATATATTATATATATATATATATACATATATCTTATATATCTATTATCGTGTGATATGTATATATATATCATGAAGTTTCAGGGGTGACGAGACACTCGGTATACTTGGGGTTTGTTTATGCAACGTTTCGCCAAGCATCATCAGGCTAAAAATATTATACAAAATTTAATATTATTGTAATGCTAAAGGCGAACATCTAAAAATTAATCTAAAGACAATAAAATATCCTATATTTTTCTAAAATTTACTAACTAATAACTAATTAATTTGTACTTACCGGACTTGAGTGTGTATGCTGTCTGAGTTGGTAGAGGACTGAAATGACAATGTTTTGGTGGTGACATTTTCAGCTTGGTGGTGCGATCGACCGAGATCCCGGCAATCTGAAACAATGGTAATCATTTGAGTAATGTAGTTTTGTTGTGAATACTTGTTTAGTAGATCATGGACAGTGCTTGATGTGTATAGCTTCTATAATTTAGTGTCCTACGGGTAGTGTGCCTGGATAGATCTGAGTCAATTCATAGAAAAAGGTGATCTAAATCATTTGAGTGTGAGCGATTGCAGATTGCGAAGGTGAAGAAATGGGATCGACCCTTAAGTTTGCGAACACTTTAATGCTCAGAAGCCTAAGGGTTGATTCCTTGTCGTCCTCGCCGACGTATCTAGCGTTACAGCTAGAACATTTGAAATTTCATAAATTATGTTAGAAATAGGGCCTTTAGTATAGAGTCTTTATATTTGAAATGAGTTCTTAGGGTAAAGAGAATTAGTAAAAATACATCTTTAATTTGAGTTTAGAGAGAGTGACCCTTAGTAATCATTGAGTTTTTTCCGAATGGTGTAACTGAGATGGCCATAAATGGGAGTTTAACATAAGTGTGTGTCTAATATAGTTTCGGGTTGCGTTCGACTCTGGTTTAACGTTTTTATCTAAGAACTTTGAGATGATTTGTTTCAATTATTTGAGGGGGTAGCCATGTTTTTTGGAAAAATTGTAAGGAATTTTGATCTCATTATCAAGCAAACCATTAGACATGAGAAACTATCGTCATCTGTGTAGTGGTCTTAATAGTATTGATTTTAAAAGGTTAGGGATATGAAGCATATTGAGTTCCTAAACCAGTGAAAGTAAGGTTTTCTATAGACTGAGGGTGGGTAAGGTAATTATTTTTCGAGTAACTAGGTGTCTAAAAAAATGGTAGTGATTATTGTTTTTCATTTCATATGTGTACTTACTATTTGGGTGCTGAGAATTAAGGTACTTACTTCAGAACTAAGGGAATGTGTTTCGTGTATTTTTAATAAGTAAAAAGTGTCGTCTACATATCGTTTATAATAAAAAAGGTTTAAAAAGTTTATAGACATTCGAGACAGCCACATGTCCTCATGGTGACATAAATAAGCATTAGAAATTAGGAACCCAGGCACGATCCCATGGAAACACCATCAGGTTTGGACATAAATTTTTTTGTTAAAAATAAATGAGTCCTTTGTATAGCTAACGTTAATAATCAGAGATTGTTTTTGTGTATTAAGAAAATGGTAGCTTTTTGAATAAATTATCAGTGATTATTTCAATAGTCCTCATCTAATGGAATGTTTGTAATGTGATTGGATTCAAAACATATATATATTATATATTTATAATATAGATATATATATATTTATATAATACTATATATTATATATAATATATATATATATATTATATATATATAATGTATATATAATATATATATATACTATATTATATATATTGGTCCTGTTTTGTACAGAAAATTTTAGTTCCTACACAATCCGGACTTACGCTGACGGCAATGGTTAGGTTAGTTTTTAGGTATACGGGACCGCCGGTAAAGCTTATTAGATAGGTTTAGTGGTAGAAAATTGGAGCTTTCTTGCTGAGGGAGACAGAGATGCGGTTAGGAGAGTATAACCTACCTAAAAGGAACTCATGGTACGCAATATGTGTCGCTTCACATGAACAGGCGTGATTCTGAATAAGAGTCAGCATAATGGACCAAATGCTGAACGGCAATAATATTGCTTGAAATAAAACCGAAGTAATAATTTCATAAAGTGATAATATTGGCATCAGTGCTTTTGGTGGGCCTTAGGACTGAATTAGCAAGTAACTGTGTGGTCAAACTATTTCACTTTTGGGCTATATGTGGGTTATGTTTAGCTTATTTTTAGTTTAGGTTAAGTTTGGGAACAGATTTTGTGAGTTATTTTCGGTTACAAAGGCGAAGTCGGATTGTGGCGCGATTTGCCTGGCTGTCCCGGCTGGTTGGCAGCCACCTACTTTCTTCTGGGATATTTTTACCAACAACATTAAAAAGCATGGTAGAATCCATAACAGTGAAATAATGTTGTTAAATAATTAGTATAGGTAATAGTACGCATGAGCGTTTTGCAGCCGACAACCGCGTGTATCGCACCATGAGATTTGCTTATTAACACAAAATTAACTCCACTAAACGTACACAAAAACCTAGCCTTAACCTAACTAGCTATTACGTATACAAAAACAGTGTATATTTTTTGGTTTATGCAAGTGAAATAATACGAGCAATAAACTGAGCTGCAAATGATATAGAAAAAAAACCTTGAAGGCATGTGGAGCCAGTCCCCCGTCTGCAGAATACAAGCGATTATTTATATAGAAATATCTGTATAAAGTACGATATGTATAGAGCTGTTTATGGATGGTGTTGCCCTTTGACATCACAGATATGCGATGTAGATGTACTTCATGCAGGCTATTGGCATCTGCAATGATTTTGCCACTGCAATATAATATAATATTACATAGGACCAGAATTCCCCTACACATTTGGAGCATGGTTTCTGTTTACCTATTCGATTCTAAGAATATTCTTTCACTGAGCTTCCGTCGCAAATCATATTTTTTTTGAGATATACCTTTACTTTACAGGAGGAGAAACAAGTTTTATACGTACGCCTCACTTTATTCTTTATTGACATGCATCGCCTCTCTGTTTCTTCCCATAACGCGGAACACTTTTTATGAGGATTAGGTTTAGTTATGTTAAAGTGGGGTTAGGTAGATTTGGTGAGTCTAAAGGTGGGGTTAGGTCGATTAGTGAGTCTAAGGTGGGGGTTAGGTTAGATTGTGAGTCTAAAGGTGGGGTCTATGTTAATTGGTGGTAGTCCTAAGGTGGGGTTAGGTTAGATTTTGAGTCCTAAAGTGGGGTTCGGTTATTAGTGAGTCCTAAAGGTGGGGTTAGGTTAGATTAGTGAGTCTACGGTGGGGTTATGTTAGATTAGTGAGTCCTAAAGGTGGGGTTAGGTTAGATTAGTATCTAACGGTGTGGATTGGTTTAGATAGTTGAGTCTAAAGGTTTTGTGGGGGTTTTAGGTTAGATGTAGTGATCTAAAGGTGGGGTTAGGTTTAAGATTCGTGAGTCTAAGGTGGGGTTAGGTTAGAATTAGTGAAGTCTAAAGGTGGGGTTAGTTAGAATTAGTGATTCTAAAGGGTTGTGTTATGTTAGATTATGAGTCTAAAGGTGGGGTTTAGGTTGTTTATTTTCATATCTCTTATTACACTCCTTTCTTCCTATACAAACATCTTATATCTCTGAAAAATATTGATTTGGACGACGGAATTCTGAGTTTTAGATCCATTACGGTAAACAGAACCCATAACCAAAATTGTGTTGAGATTCTGTCCTATGTAACAATTTACCCAATATTACTTGTATTTTGGTACTATTTCAACCAGTAATTCAGCATGATGCAAGATGTTAGAAGTACTCTTTCCCATGGTATGTTGATGTGTTAAGAATGATGGTCACATCAAATAGTCCGGAAATGCTAATTTGCAGCTTATTCCCATTCCCCTTTTCCTGGCAGCACCATGCTTTTCACCAACCCCGGTTAGTTTTAGTGAACTAGCAGGGGGGGGGGGGGGCGCTCTTGCTAATGTCCATTTCTTTTATCAAACTGCTTTTACCGTTTGTAGTTAAAAGAGTTAAACTCAGATTTCCCCCCACAAATAAGCAAGTAATTGCAGTAGACTTATCGGTAAGATAGTTTTAGGTATTTTCGGCTTATGTTATCCCATAGAGTGTTTCCGGATATATTTATTATGTCATCCATATTATATGCTAACCCTTTACAGACCTATTTTGTAACTTTACCCGCCCAAACCCCCCGACAGGTTCCCCCCGAGGTACTGGAACTGTCGCCGCTCGGGAACTCTCGCTCGCCGTTGTCGGTGTTCCAATTCTTGATTTTACGGACCCAATATATAACATTTAATCAAGTGTAACCCATGTTTTTGGATTCAGGATGAAATTACTATCGTTAGCTTGTCAGGTAGGTTAAATTAGGTGCCAATAATCCAGGCTAGGTTAAATGTCCACGACGACGAGAGTTCTAGGTTGTTGTTTCGGCGAGAATTCCTCATCGCGACAGTTTTCCTAACCGTTCCCGACGGGTCCCAGGTTTTGTTATGGGGGGGGAATAACTGCAATGAGCATTTCCGAGCGATTTTTAATGTGAACATCAATCTTAAAACACACTTCAAAATACACAGAGAAATGAGTTCTTTTGACCTCGTCTCACTACTGGTTGAAAGTATTAATTTTATCTCTTCTTATGGTAACCGGTCAACCTTTGCTTAATGTTAGTTTTTAAATTTTTACCTTGATCCTCGAGGCTGGTTTCTAGCTGTCTATAAGGCGTGAATATAATAAATAAATGGTCCTGAATGCAATGCCAGCCGTCCAGCAACCATTACTGGTACCGACCTCGCATAGTGTGATTTGACTATTTTACATATTCTATGCCTTTTCCGGCATGATATTATCATTTTGTTCATTAAAATAATCGGTTTGGTAGATGTTTTTCCACTTGTTAAGGGCGTTTACCTATATAACAAATGGGCCTAATGCATGCAAGCCGTCATCACCAGTGGCCGGGTATCTTGGCATAGTTGCTTTGACCCTTTTATATTTATCTAATCCTTTTCCGGCATAATTGATCATTTCTGCATTAAAAATAATGTTTTTGATAGTGTATCGCCGAACTCTCTAAGGCGTTAATATATAAATAAAGGGGCCTAATACATGTGGCGGTGGTCAGCACATCCCAACCACCACACCACAGCCTCCTCCCCACTTCTCACATTCAAAGGCCGCCTGCACCTCATTTAATCTTATGGGGCTTTCCAGGACAGGTGGCCCAGAGAGTAACACTCACCACTCTGTTTTGGCTTAAATTTGGCACATGTTATTAGTGTTTTCTGCCATATGGCCTTGTGTCAAATTTGAGCACTCTGGTTCAACGTCTCCTTGTAAAGGTCATCAAAATTTGGGCATGACCTCGAAATCCCTAAACGATATCAAAACTTCAAATTGTCCCTAAAATGTTATTTATAAACTTAGTAGAGGTGGTTTTAATATCTTTTTTATTCGTAATTAGTCTCTGAATCTTCTAGGTTTACAGATTTAACTTACATCAATAACTAAAAAAGTGCACAAAAGTTGAACTTTGACCTTTGCCTGTGGACCTTGAAGTTTCCTTCGCGACAAAAACAAAATAATTTATCAAAATTGAATCTTTGTATTTTTACTTCAAAATAACACAAAAAAATTGTTTCTTATTCTACATAGGTAGCCTGTACAGGATTGTCCAAAGCCAGCAGAATATGTTATTCCTATAATCGGACCATGTTTTTTCTATTTTTTATATACCTTATTTAGCTATGAGATGAGTTTTTAGCCACGTAATGAATATTATATACAATAAATAAGAAAAATATGTTAGAAGGTGAACCTTTTATGCATTGATTGAACTAATGAATGATTGTTTTAGTAAATAGTACTCAAATTAATTATAAATGAAATAAAGTTAATAAATTTGCTAAAAGTACTTATTCAATTCATCATTGGTGTTGACCAGGATTCTGTAGCGAGGAACCACTCAATCCCCAACATAACTCTTTCCCCACCACCCACGGTCCTATAATGAATTTTTTTGGGATAATTAAATTTTATTAAATTAATGATATAAAGTTATCATATATTTGTAGGTAGGTACGTAATATAAAATTATGTGTTCTAGTTTATGTACATATCTAGTACTCAGCACTAGTTTTTATTGCCCCACCTAAACAAGTGAAAATTAACTTGAAAATATTTGTCATGATCTAACTTGTTTTACTGAGTGATGTCAAACAGTGGCAGGGTCAATTCAGCCTGTCCAGGGCTAATTCCGTTGAAGTATCCAATTTCTGAACCGTTGTTGGATGTGCAACTGTCATCTATGTGTTGCTTCTTCAGAACTTGAAAAACTTCTGCAGCCCGCAGAAGGCAGAACCAGATTTCTTTCTCAAAGCCAACAAGATTATGGTGGCATTTTTACAAATCAGTTGACCTGCCTGTAGTCCAAATATTTAGATAATGTTTTAGCACTGAATGAGGCTTTTATTATTTACTGTTGTGTTTTTTCATGGGATCCCAACATACCTTTTTCTCACCATTTTGGACATTCAAATTAGGTTAGTAATTAGCTACTTAAACCAAAATATAATCTGGAGAAAATTCGAAAAACACATTATGTATGAAAAAAAACAAAAAAAGTCGGCTTTGAGACTGTACATGCTTTACCTATGAAGAATAAGACAACACTTTTTTTATGTTATTTTGAAGTAACATCAAGCTAAATTTTTTGACTAAATGATTTTTTTTGTCGCGAGTGAACTTCAAGGTCACAGGTCAGTCAAAGTTCAAATTTTGTGCCCTTTTTTTAGTTATTGATGTAAGTTAAATTCTTGTTAAACCTAGAATGATTCAGAGCTCATACTGAGTGAAAATATATTAAAAACCATCTCATCTAAGTTTATAAATAAAGATTTTAGGGACATTTGAAGTTTTGATCTTTTAGGTTCATTTCGAGGTCCATGCCAAAATTTTGATGACCTCTTACAGGAGACCCGTTTACCCTAGAAGTGCTTAAATTCTGCCACAAAGGCATATGGCAGCAACACTCATAACATGTGCCAAATTTAAAGCAAATCGGAGTTGGTGAGCGTGTTAATTTGTCATTTTGGTGGGCCACCTGTCCTGAATGCCCCTTAATGTATGATTTCGTGTGTTCACAAATATTATGTTGTAACTTACGTTATGTTAAAAACTCACCTTTAGGTCTGGAGAAATATGATGGAAATAATGGGCACGGCGAAGGATGGAGAAACTTGCTGTTGTTGTTTGTCGTTGGTGGACAACAAAAGACTCGACGCGTTGCGTCGTAAGATGTTGAATTACTTGTATACCAAAAACCCTCTAATACAACGGGTGGGAGAAAATTCTTGAATATTGCCCTAAGTCTGAAACTCTTTTGGCATCGTGAGTAAAGTATTTCCATCAGCATCGGAATAAGTCACCTGGGTTTTAGCAGAAAACTTCGACCTAAACTCATTTGATTTATTTACACGAAAGGTTACTTCATCCTTAAACTTATATATATTTATGGTTTATCATGGGAGGAAAGCCACTGAAGGGCATAACCATTCAAACGGACTATATTCATAGGCCTATCGTCTAACCACATACAGGATAATCATCTACATTAGACATGGAAATATAGAGGAGGAAAGTGTGGGAGTACTGATAATGTTTGCGAAAATACGACCATGTGGGAATATGTGTTTCCACTTTGAAACGTCCACACGCTTGCCTTGAGGATGGAGAGAAAGAGAATCTCTTATTAGGCGGGGGGGAGGCTATCACTGGTTATGGTATCTCATCACAAGGGGAAAAAAAGGGGAAAGGGGAGATGAAAACGGTGATATCTTACCTTGAGGATGAAGAGAAAGAAAATGCCTTCACAGGCTGGTCATGGGGCACTGAGGACAGCTAAAACGCGGGGAATAGCTAATGTTCAAATACTCACTAGAGGCTTCATTGACGGGGACGCGAAGCGTCGAACGACTCTTATTAGCTGGGGGAGCAACTATACATATGAATGGAGTAACTATAACACAATTCTCTTAATTTGATGAAGAAAAATATAATTTATAAGACTAGCCAATGTGGGTTATTACGCCTAGTCCGGAGGCCTTGTCCGGACGCGTTTTACAGTGGTAAGGTGTGGTGAAGTGTGAAAGAGAGTCTTGGAAGACTTTTAATTTAAGCGAACGGCTCTACTAATTTATGCGTCAATATTTGAAAAAAAACTATTTTTCTCCTTTTTAAGGATGCTAAGAATCTAAGAGTGTTATTCGATTTACCAGGGGGAGTAAGGGGAAAATAAGGAGTTTGAGTCTACAAGTTATTGGTAATCGCGAACTTAATGTCTCACAGATTAACCTCGTGGCTCTTGCGTTTGGGGGGGGGGGGAGAAGGGAGGATGGAAGGGGGGGAGATAGGAATGCAAGAGAGAAAGAAATAACGCGGCGAAAGATAGGAAAAAATAGAAATGAAAGAACTTGAATGAAGTTATCCTAAAAAGTAACCTGTTCACTTATACTCTGTATTTGGCTACGCTTAGTCGAGACTAAAGGACTATAGTTATTGAGGCCTTCTCTTACCTCCGGTAAGAACATATAACTCGGAAGGCGTGTGATGGAAATTTCCGGCATTACACTGTAAGGTGGTGGCGGCGGCCCAGTTTGCTCCCGGGAGAAGAAGCTGTCCGGTATCGGAGGGGTCAATCTTGAGAGAGAGTTTGAGTTCGCTCTCCAGCCATTGCACGGTCTTGAAGGGTCTGGGAAAGTCGTCGTGTTTGACGATCTTTCACATAGGGATTGGTTCCACATTGCCGTGGAGGGGCCGCACGACGGGCATTGCTCGTCCTCGACCGCTTACCCGGCACGAGGTAGAACCCACCCGTCTTCGTCCATAGGGACCTCTTGTCTCCGTGCAGTGGCCATGGTGGGAGCAAGCTCGACCACCAAGGACGAAAGCGGAGAGATGGGAGAGCGGAGGAGAAGACCGCTCTGTACCGAGGGAAGAGGTGTACTGTTGTGCAGACATACTTCTTCTTCTTCTTTTTGAGTGCCATCTACGGATGGATGACGTGGGCCATGCAGCTATAGAGGCGGCCCACAGGTGATTTTGTGTCCCGTGATTCGTCATATGGGAAGGTAGCAGATCTCTGACGCTCAACAAAGTGGGAAGTCTGACTCGCCCGCGTCGCGAAGCGTCAGATTCACCCCACCCTGATATGGCGAGAGGAATCTATACAGATGCGAGAGGCAAAAAAAAAAAAAAAAAAAAAACATATATATACACACAACCTCGTTTTCCCGGACTAATAGGGGGGAGCACTGGTCCGGGAACCGCAAAAGTCCAGGAATTATCCTTAAAAAAAAATAAAAAAAAGAAGTCCGATGCCATTAACCACCCCCGGACGTTTATCCTACTCTAGTATTTACTGTCCGGCAACCGCCAATATCAACTACCCTGCCGCGGACTTTTGCGTCCGCTGAGCATGCTGCCACCTGGCGGGAGGCAGCAGAAAGTGTTCAATAGTCTCAGAGATGTTCCTGCACCAGGGGCAGTGGGGGTCAGGGGACTAACGGGGGCGGTGCAGGTGAACCGTGAGTGTCGTGTGCCCAAATGTAAACAATACGACCGCTGAGCATGCTGCCACCTGGCGGGAGGCGCGGACACTGACCAGGGTGACAGGAGACGCTCGGACCACCGGACAACTTTGTCAATTTACGAACAGGACCAGGCATTTCAGCATAAAAAAAAATAAAAAAAATAAAAAAATAATAAAAAATCTGGGACTCTGGCATATCCCCGGACCTCGGAATTTGTCCGGCAAATCCGATATCCGGGAAATGGAGGTCCGGGAAATCGAGGTTTGTGTGTATATAGTCCACGGTATTGTAAGCCAACTCTCAGCAGCAGAAGGGAGTCTAACTGACGCGATGTAGCGACGTATTTGATGAAACTACCGCTCTTTGGAGTTGGGATGCAGCCACCAGGGCAGGAGTCAAAGCCCTCAGCCTCAGCAAGGTGGTGACTAACCAGGCTGGAAAGGGCATCATGTGGTTTGGGTTATAACATCTCTGGCGTCAGCGTGGTCCTGGCTAGAAACATCGAGGTTGCTGGACAGTTCGTAACGTTAATGTCTCAGTGGGGCCACTTTTCGGCATCACAGTGACAGCATGCTAGGGGCAGAGTGCTCCTTTATTTCTGCAAGGCATTTGTACCCAAATTTCTTTCGGTGCAGGTGCGTTCCTCGTTTTCCTGCCGATGTTTCTGGAAAAGGGTGTGGTGCTAGTCTGGGGTGTCATACCAGTGTGCGCTGGAGGTAGGGTCATGGACCCCAGGGGCGGAGATATGTTTCGGCCTTTTTGTGGCTAACCCTCCTGACTAATGCCTTGATCTGGGAGATGCTGGGTGGAATTGGGCGCGGAAAACCTGGGGAAGACTGAGCGCTTCCTTTTGGGCTGCAAGGTCAGCCGCTTCGTTGCCAGGTTTTTTTTTTTTTTTTTAGGAAAGTTAGAGAGGGGAGTGTGGGAGAAGGTTTGAGGTGAGGGGGAAGGGATTGGCGAGGGAGAGAATGGAAGAGGTAAGCAGTTGGGAAAAAATGAAAGGCAGTAGAAGTAGAAATTTGGGTGGGCCCGTCCACCTTGCTGTGTCTGGGTTATGGTTGTTTTATCTAGCTAACTATGTTCAGGTTTTAATGGTATTGTGGGTTCGGGTTTATAGTTTCCATTGTTATTAGTGTTTTTGGGGGAAGTTCTTATTGTATTTCGTGATATTTTCTTGTCTCTGTTTTAGTGTTCTTAGTAGGGATTATCTTCATCTTCAAGCTTCTTCCATATCTTTTCCGCTCTTTTGCAAAGTCTGATTTTAATCGGTTCTGTTTTTGTTAGTGCTTTGTATTTCTTGTGTTTTTGAGTGTGTAGGGATATTTTTGTTCTGTAGAAAATCTGAGGGCTTTGTTTTGTGTTCTTTGTAGTTTGCCAATTTGTGTTTTGCTCATTGCTAATGTTGGTATGGGTTTGGATAGTCCAAGATTGGTAGGACCAATGTTTTGACTAGGTGTTTTTAATTTTGATAGCATATTTTCTAAATCGGAAGAATCTTTATTAGAGCCCCAAAGGCCTTGTGTTGTCTGTCTTGTATGTGTTGTATGTAGCCTCTGTTTGTAATTGTGAGCCCAAAGTGTTTTTCCTTTTTTTTTGGGTGTCGAGAATTCTTCCTTATATTATATTTCTTCTTCGGTTTTTGCTCCCAATTTTATAACTGTGAATTTTGTTTATTTGTTTTTATTTTCCATTGTTCTTCGTATTTTTTTATGCGGCTTACTTCTCTAGCCGTTATTCTGTTGAGCATTACCTTTGATTTACCGGGTTATTATCTGAGTAATGTCGTCTGCGTATGATATTTTGTGCCATGTAATCGTTGCCAGGTATATCAAATCAATCAATCAGCAAAAAGAGAAAGCGGAGGGGTAATGGGGACAGGGAGAAAAATAGATGAGTGGGAGAAAGGAGGCTGGTAAGAGAAAAAGTCTCCGGGGCTTAACCCAGGTGCTGTAAGTGTTTGTATGTTGTTGTGGGTCGGTCTGGGAATGCCTCACGCTTTCTCAACACGCACGAGCAAAACAGAAACCACTCTGGGGGCTTGGCAGGCATGAGCCTCGAAAGATGGAACCCCAGACACACCCAAGACAACCCCGCGCCCACAACCGCCGCCCACCTTCGGCCACAACCCCGCCGCCCGTTCTTCAGTTTTTGTTTGATCTTCTTGCTTGTCTTCAGCCTTGACTTTTTTTTTTTCTTTCTTTTCTTTCTTTTTATCTTGTTTGTTTTTTTTGTTACTTGTCTGCGGGTTTAAAACAAAAGTTGGGAGTATATATACCCCCGTGGAGGATCACCCTAGCCGGGCGTCTAGTCGGGGAACCCTCCGTTTGGGGCCGCTTTCCCGGCCCCCGGTGAGATCAACCTGGTTGCGGGTACGAAAGGGTAAAACGAATCCCTCTGGGGGATTGGTCACCTCACCCGTCGTGAAGAGATGCTTCTACAAATTTTCCTCATCTTTTTCCTTAGCCCAGTTTTTGAAGGACTTTAACTTCCACACCAATTTGAAAAGATGGGCCTGTGTCTCTCAGTAGGCAATCACAAGGAGTTTGATGGTCTGTGGTGGCATAAATAGTTTTTGTGTTCCTATACCGGTATTCTGATACCACGCGACGATTCAACGTAATACACAGCAGAACAACCGTTGCATGGGATCTCGTACACTACACTGTTGTTTGTTTTCACTGTGGTCACTTCCCCCACTTTTTATCAAGTCTTTAATTTCTACCCTGAGGCATGCGCTACATGCATGCCTATCCTTGATATAAACGTGGGTTATCGTTTCTGATTTTCTCGCGTATGGCACTGTGAGGTAATCGTTCTTCACATTCACTATACCATTAGTTAATTCTTGTCGATATGACAAATGCCTAGTTTTTTTTAGCCGGTTTAAAGATCCAAAGGGGATAAATTTAAGCGAACGGAAGCCCGAAATAACCCGCAGGTAGAATCCTATCACTGTCCCGGACTTGTTCTTTTACTATGTCGCGATAAGTAGTGAAAAAAACCCCCCGCTCGCCTGGTTCCTGCCACCCTTGGTACATCATATGCCGTGTAGCACTGGTCTACGCTATACCCCATACAATAGGACAATAATTTATATACATTAGACACATTAGAATGGTTTTGTATAAAACTTTTTAGACAGATTTAAATATATATCAACATTGCAAAAAAGTTTTTGACATTGTCAAAAACTTATTTGCAATGTTGATATATACCTCCTCTATTTTTTCACTTTACCTTTTTATCACAATATGAGGCCTCTTCCATTTGCGACATTTCAGGAACAGTTCACGGAACCCAAGAATTCAAGCGTTCCATTTGCGCACGTAAACCTGGGTCCGAGGGCGATGCGCGTAGTGACTCAGCAAACCCTTTAACTTTCTCTACCCACATTGGGGGCGTCGGTAGCCTGGGGAGAGTTTTCAGTTCATAACAAGCAATGGCCGCCTTGGGCCCTATTTCTCTTATCGTGAAGGGTTTTTCCGCATGCACGAGTCGGAGAGGAGGTCAAGACAGGCCTACAAGGGGCACTGGCTACAAGGGGCCACTGGTGGAATGCGTTCCCGTGATTTTTAAACTTGATATGATCCCTGCACATCACAGCTGAGTTTCCACTTTTAATGTTTCTCAATCTCTCTCTCTCTCTCTCTTGCCTCGCCATCTGAGTTTGTTTGTAAAAAAAAAACGGGGTTTTTGCGTTCCATTTGTGACCCCGCGAACCCAGAACCAGGAAAATGAACCCAACCCTGAACTGAAAGAACTGGTTCATGGAATTTGGGCACAAATGGAAGAGGCCTAAGATAATCATAATCTGCATCAAATTTAATACGTAAATTGGCATGGTTCCTACATAACATTTGCATTTTTTCGTTAGTAACATCTGTATATATTCTGCAACTAAGGGCAAAGTCTATTTTTTCACTAAGGGCTTCTCAAAATAATGATATTGTCTTTTAATTAACTACACCAAGAAATTTTAACCCCTATAGTTTATCACTCCTGAAAAATATTTGTTCTAATTTGTACTACTATATTATTCGAGGAGAAACAAATCTTTGTTGATTAGTTTATGTGGTGTATGTAGGAATGAAAAAATAAATTATTAATTACCTCTCTCTCTCTCTTTTTTTCTCTCTCTCTCGTGATAATGCATCACACATGCCTGGTTATATTTTTTTACATAGGGAGAGTGGGGACGTATTGTTATTTCTTACATCATAAGGGACATTTAAGGTCCCGTAAAAAAAAAAAAAAACGTTTGTTGCCAGCCCCTAAAAGTAGACTGAACCCAAAATGTTCAAAGTAGGTGGACCAATCTTGTTTGGGGGGGTGTCTTTATACATCTCTTTTGAAGTAAATCAAGTCGTAGAAAGGTGGAAAAATAGAAACAGGAAGAGAGTTCCAGAGTTAACCAGTGAAAAAATGAAATAGTGAAGATCTGTATAACTCTTACATTAGTAATATGGACAGAATAGGATGAGGTACGTAGATAGTCTTGTGCAGCGAGGCCGGGGGAAGAATGGAGGCATGCAATTAGCAAGTTCAGAAGAGCAGAAAGGCTTGCAAATAGTGTTAGAAGATAGCAAAAGAGGTAACATTGCGGCGGTAATTGAGAGCATTGAAGACAGTCAGTTTGAGGAGGGGGATTTGGGGTGAGGCAAACATAAATGTAATCCACCCTGTAGTGTAGAGAGAGCTATATGGAAGGGACCCCCCCCGCCAAGCATGAGAAGGAATAATCCATACATGTGCGGACAAGGCCCCTGTGGCGAGCAAGCAGCTGGGAAGGAAAATAATGGACGCAGGCCCCAATATTCACATAACGTCTGAGTAGTTGATTTAGTAGGGAGATGAGATGTGAAATTTTGAGTAACATTCTTAGCACAGAATAGTCCAATAATGTTCATTGTAGGAGACAATTGAGTACCACACAAGAAAAGAGAATAGTTGTTTGCAAGGTATGTCGAGTAGATAGGTGAAGAAATTGAGTATCTGAGGCATTAAACAAACAAAGTTTGCTTTGCCCTATTCAGAAAAAGAAAAAAAAATCAAAAGTTGGGCGTTATGCGACATCCCTCCGTGAATCACTACATTTCTTTAGAGTTAGACGTCTAGTGAAACGCACTTCTAAAGGGCCCGGTATGGTAGGTATATCACATGCGCTGGATGGCACTTGAAAAAGTCGCGACTGAGCAGTTTCTAATTAGGCAGACAAGCGATCCTCGTATAGTGAAAAACATTATATATACATGCATGGATCTGTTTTTTATTATCATGAATGAGAAATACTAAGATTTTCCAAATTGGGTTTACCTACTTATATATATATTATATATATATATTATAATATATATATATATTTTCTATATATATATATATATATTTTATATACAGGGTGGTAACACGAGTTTCTGCAAATATTATATGGTGAAAGAACATGTAATTCTAAGCACAAAAAATTTTTAAAAACCATATGCTTTTTGAAGCTTCCTTTAGACGTGAGATGAAGTTAGAAAAATTAGCCCGGCCAAATAATTTCACCATGGCAGGCGATTGCCCTCGGCGACATTTTGAATGATTTTAAACATAATGTTTACTAGTAATGGAGCATTACATTATCTTATAACAACACAATTGGTATTAATGGACTTTTTATTACTAAATAAGCAGTACATGAGAAAAAGCAGGGCTGTAATAAACAATACTGTAAAAAGGGTAATTGGCAACGCGTCGGGCGGGGGAGGAAGGAGGGACCTAGGCTGCGAGGCCTCACGCCGATCAGCTGAGTCACGTGTTTCCCTCCTACCCTCCCTGAAACGATGCCATGTAGCTTTTACAGTATTTGTTTATTACAGCCCTGCTGTTCTCATGTACTGCTTATTTAGTAATAACATGCCCATTAATACCAATTGTGTGTTATAAGATAATGTAATGCTCCATTACTAGTAAACATTATGATTAAATCATTCAAAATGTCACCAGCGGCAACCGCCTGCCATGGTTTAAATTACTGGCCACGCTAATTTTTTTTTTAACTTCATCCACGTCTAAAGGAAGCTTCAAAAAGCATATGGTTATGAATATTTGTGCTTAGAATTACTGTTCTTTCACCAGTATAATTATTCAGAACTGTTTTTACACCCTGTATATACTGTTTTATATATATAGTATAACGGGCAGGGAAATTTTCTCAGAGACAGATCCGTTAAAATGATAGCTAGTTCACGTTTATTATCTTTTACAGATTTTTCTCTTTGTCTTAGAGTGTCTATTCCTTTGGTAATCACTTTTAGCTTCGCCGTGCTTGTCATTTTTGCTGTACAGCAAAAATATTTTATCTACAGCAAAATGAACTCGGCGAATCATAAAGTGATACAAGAGAAAGACTCTCTTAGACAGAGAAATATCTTTAAAAGATAATAACGCTGAAATAGCTATCACTTTTAACGATATATATTATTTTATATTATATAATAATATTAATATATTTAGATTATATAGATATATATATATAATATATATATATTAACTACTCACCAGCAGAGAAAAGGACCCGAGACTCCAGATGACTTTCGTTCAATTCTTCTCATATTCTTTTGAAAATGCTTTTTTTAAGACTGAATATCACTTATCTAGTCTAACATATCCCTCCATAGACATCAGATTGACCCTGGAAAGTGCTCAACTTTCAAAAATTTATGTGGTGCCCACAGCCCCCCCCCCCCCCCCCCCCCCCCCAGTTAGACCCTCAAACTTTTTTTGGCCCCCCCTACATTTACCTTGGCCCCCTCAGTTTTTAAGTGCTAGAAACGCCACTGGCCGTAGACACTTTTTAATGAGGATTTGGCTTTAGTTTCGAGGTTAAAACGTGAGGTTAGTTAGGTTAGTGAGTCAAAAGGTGGGTTACGGTTTAGGTTGTAGGTATATTAATTTCAGTCGTTATATAATGACGAGAACTTCGCGGTCGTTTTCAGAGACACCGACTATTTTTCCTGGCCTATAATAGGTGCTTTTTTCTAATGGAGATGTTTATTTTCCGGGAAACCCATTAAAAAAAACAAAAATAATCACATAATTTTATGCATGGTTAAGGTTGGTTAGGTTAGGTATCCTTAGTAGTTAGGTTAGGTTAGTTTTTCATTAAAGCCTATAAGTTAGGTTTGGTATGTTCTATTCAATTACTCCCCGTTTAATCGAGACCCTGACTAATTTCTCCCGGCCAAGTTTAGTAGTGCTTTTTTCTGATGGAGATCAGTTTTTAATGGAATAGGCGACCATAAATTCGGTGACGAATTATTAGTATCTATTTTTTATATGGGTCTCCGGAAAATAAAACTATCTCCATTAGAAAACGCACCTATTGTAGGCCAGGAAAAAGTAGTCGGTGTCCTCTGAAAACGACCGCGAAGTTCTCGTCCATTATTACCAATTTTCATATCCCTATAGAGTCAGACCTATACACTCCTTCCTATTAACAATATTTTATATCTCCGAAAGTAGTGATTTGCGACGGAAGCTCATAGAATGTTTCTTAGAATCCAGTAAGGTGAACAGAAACCACACTCCCCATTGTGTAGGGAATTTCGGTCCTAGTGTAAAAATTTACCCCTTTGTGTTATCCTCGGAGCGGTGTGTGCAGAGAGTGCAGTTACCACCTAAACACGCTGGGTGGTTGTAAGTCACTGAACGTTTTAGTTGTCATCATAAGCAGTATTTCTAACCCACATCAGCCACTCCACATGAACAATAACACAAGGGGGTCTGGGGGGGGGGCAAAAAAACCCCAGTTATGTTGGGAAAGTATTGGTTGAAACTGCATATTTACCGTCAGAGCCGCCCCGCCACCACCAGCATGGCAGCCATAACGGGGCCTCCTTCCCTCCCACTCAACACCATGGGCTATATTCAAGAATGCTCGTCAAATCCCGGCCGGTGGAGATTTTCCACCGTCGTACCTCCACTGGTGACATCTACAAGAACTGCCCCGACTGGTATGGATATTTGACAGGGGTACCAACACAGGCGAGCCCAAAGCGGCATCAGTATTTTGACTGTTTTATACATATCTAATACATTTTACTAGTGAAATTTATCATTTCTGACATTAAAATAATAGCTAAGTTAGTGTTCGCCACTTGTCTGAGGCGTTGGTGCAGAAAAAATTGGCCTGATTGATGCTTGCGAGTACATTTGAACGGCCCGCCACCACTGCTCACCACAATGGCCGACCTCCACCCTCCCCCGCCGCCTGGCTTCCTCACAATTAACACACCTATATAAGGCCTCCTGGACCTGATTTTACCTTAATGATGACACGTGTGCATTCACAGTGTATGGATGTCACTCTCGGTTGTGTTGAAAACTCTTCCTGTAATGGTCTGGAAGAAATACGATGGAATAAGTGGAGAGCGGGTGAAGGGGGGATGTGCAAGTTGTCGCCAATCAGCTGACTCAAACCTCCACCCCTGAGCTCGACGCGTTTGCGTCGTATTTTGATTCTTGTATACCAAAAACCGATACAACGGGTGGAGAAAAATTCTTGAATATGGCCATAACACCACCACCTGAAATACCCCCTAATCCCACCTGCCCGCCCCCACACAATGTCCCACAGGCGTCATGACATCCCAGACACACGCCACACAAAGTATTATCCTGTAGAGTGTAGTACCTCACAAGCGGCGTCATCCATAAACACACACGCAGTAACAAAGGGATACACGTGGGCCATATTCAAAAATTTTTCCCACCCGTTGTGTCGGTTTTTGGTATACAAGAACAACATACGAGCGACGCGTCGAGCTCAGGGTGGAGGTAAAAGTCAGCTGATTCCCGACAACTTGCACATCCCCCTTCATCCCGCTCTCCACTCATTCCATCCGTATTTCTTCCAGACATTACAGGAGAGTTTTCAACACAACCGAGAGTGACACCATACACTGTGAATGCACACGTGTCATCATTAGGTAAATCAGGTCCAGGAGGCCTTAATGTGTGTTAACTTGTGAGGAAGCCGGGCGGCGGCGGGAGAATGGAGTGCCATTGTGTGGAGCAGTGGCGGCGGGCCGTTCAAAATGTACCTCCAAGCATCACTCAGGCATTTTTTCTGCACCAACGCCTCAGCCCAAGTGGCGAACACTAACTTAACTATTATTTTAATGTCAGAAATGATAAATTTCACTAGTAAAATGTTTAGATATGTATAAAACAGTCAAAATACTGATGCCGCTTTGGGCTCGCTTGTGTTGGTACGCCTGTCAAATATCCACCAGTCGGGGCAGTTCTTGTAGGCCATATTCAAGAATTTTTCTCCACCCGTTGTATCGGTTTTTGGTATACAAGAATCAAAATGCGACGCAACGCGTCGAGCTCAGGGGTGGAGGTTTGAGTCAGCTGATTGGCGCCCAACTTGCACATCCCCCCTTCACCCCGCTCTCCACTTATTCCATCGTATTTCTTCCCAGACCATTACAGGAGAGTTTTCAACACAACCGAGAGTGACATCCATACACTGTGAATGCACACGTGTCATCATTAAGGTAAATCCAGGTCCAGGAGGCCTTATATAGGTGTTTTAACTTGTGAGGAAGCCAGGCGGCGGCGGGAGAATGGAGGTCGGCCATTGTGTGGAGCAGTGGTGGCGGGCCGTTCAAATGTACTCGCAAGCATCACTCAGGCCAATTTTTTCTGCACCAACGCCTCAGACAAATGGCGAAACACTAACTTTAGCTATTATTTTAATGTCAGAAATGATAAATTTCACTAGTAAAATGTATTAGATTGTATAAAAACAGTCAAAATACTGATGCCGCTTTGGGCTCGCTTGTGTTGGTGTACACCTGTCAAATATCCACCAGTCGGGGCAGTTCTTGTAGATGTCACCAGTGGAGTTACGACGGTGGAAAATCTCCACCGGCCGGGATTTTACGAGCATTCTGAATATAGCCCGTAGATGTCACCAGTGGAGTACGACGGTTGGAAATCCCACCGCCGGATTTGACGAGCATTCTTGAATATAGCCCGTAGATTCACCAGTTGGAGGTACGACGGTGGAAATCTCCACCGCGGGATTTGACGAGCATTCTTGAATATAGCCCACAGTCACACACAGCCTTGCATCTACTACCTACCTCTACCCAAACACTCTACAGGCACTCTTAATACGTTACTTGTTACTACACATACAAGAAAACAAATAATTTAAGTCGTTTTAACCGTATATATCAGCACAAACTCAGCTCAAGTCTCCGTCACAACTCACACTGCTGTGATATGGGCCCCGGGTAGGGATGTGCACCGGTTTTCGGTATACGAAATACCGGTATTTTAGCACCGGTAATTACCGGTATTACCGGTATTTTTTTTTGCGGTATACCGGTATTGGTATTGGTGTGCATCGGTATACCGGTATCGGTATATTATTTCGTCGGTATTGGATTTCGGTATTGTGTTTTTTTTTCTCGCAATAGACCGGACTGCCGAGACACGTATGGTAGCGTAACGCTCATTGGCTCAGAGCCCTCAGAATCTGAGGCGCGTGTTATCATTGGCCGATTACAGCTCAGCTGACAATGCCGCAATGACAACCTCCCTCCCTCCCTCTACCCCTTAAGCCCCCGTCACACATTCCATAATCGAACCACGAACGCGCCGAGGGGCCTACTCGCGAGGTTTTTACATCAAGAATTTTGAAAAAACTTGGTCCTTCTTGAATTTATTCTGTCCTCGCGCGCGCTTTGGAGCATGTTTTCGGACTTGACATATGATCCATATTCAGGTTGCTCCAGAGGTGTTTCGATATTCAAGTGCACCTTGAATAAAATGGCGTCTTCCTCCGCATCTTTACAAGTCTCCCACTAAGGACATTATCTCCCTTGAAATGCAAGTACCGTGTAAGATTAGGACAATAAATAAATAGAAGGAAGTGTGTTAGGTGTGGCAGGAGAAGCACATATGTAGATACCCGGGTAAACATTAGTGAAACATGAAATATCGGTACGCTATTAATCTGTGGCTTGGAGGTCCTGTTCGATATTTTAATTGTTCCATATGTGACTTGTTATGGAAGATGAGATGCTTAATAAGTTGAATGAAGTGAGTTAGGTGTCATAGATGAAGTACACTTAGGAAATACTGGCGTGAATATCACAAAGACACGAAATTAGAGCTCCATGTTATTGTGTGTTTTGTCTGCCTTTCAGTCGACAATGAAATTGTATGAAAGTGACTTTTTATGGGTGATGACGGCTTTAAATAAGGTGAATGAAGTGAGTTAGGTTCGTAAGGAGAAACAGACATTGTGAACACGATAACTGGAACTGTTCCCACCGTAAGCGAGTGTTCCAATTTTTGGTAATTTGGTACTTTCAACCAATAAAGTAAGAGGTTGAAAGTACTCTTTTCCTATGTATTTTGATGCGTTAAGAATGATGATCGCACTCAAAGTCGTTGAAAATGCATCATATTGCAGCTATCTCGCCTTTTTCTATGCTTTAGGTTAGACTTCTCGACCAACGCCCAGGTTAGGTTAGTGAACTAGCGGGGGTGTCCGGGCGCCCGCTCCCCCCAGCTGTGTTAGGTTAAATAACCAATGTCCATGTGTGGTGCCAGGGTTTTTATAGGTTGTTGTTACTGACACCTTTATATTGAATGATATAAACTTGTTATAATTCTACATTGATTACAACTGAATTGAGAGTTGAAATTTGTCTTATGGCTTCACTATTTGATTATAGTACGAACACTTCTCCCTGCGGAGAGTACTGAAATGGGAATGAACTTAAGGGGAAGGGGTAAGAGTTAAGGTTAAGGGGAAGGGGTAAGAGTTAAGGAGTAAGGGGAAATGCTGCCACCAGCTCAGGCAAGTAGTTCTATGGTTTTACTTCCTGAGCACATTTTTAATATATATAGGATTTATTTTGGTAGTCGGGGTTGATACTTAGAATTACACCGAGTGAGGCTGAAAACTCTTTTGGAAGTGTGGGGAAGTATTATCCTAACACGCGGAATAATCACCTGGGGTTTTTGCAATAAACACAAGAACTACATTTGAAACATCATCCTATTTATTCATCATGAAATATTATTTCTCTGTTTGAGATCTTAGACACATATATAAACTCTAATCTAGAACGGGCAAGCTCTCCAGAGCATAACCTCCCTCACTGAATCATTCTTAGAACTACCACCTATGTCCGTATCAACTGAGCACTATAGGTATACATGGAATATATATATAGGAGAGAAAATGTGAGAGTAATGAGTTGGTGTGGGATTCACTGTACCATGTGGCCTGGTTTCCTTCTCCGGCAGAGACACCCGCCGAAGCCTTGAAAGGAGCGGGGAAACGACTCGTTTAATAACACTTACAAGGACAGGCCAGGCCTCCTATGCGTTAATGAAAAAACCAACCAACTCTACCTATATACAGATATATTATAACAAGGAAGGGGGGGGGGAATAGGAGCGAGGCACCGCACGTCTTAACTTGAAAGGAGCGGGGAAACGACTAAACTCCCCGCGGTGACCAAGGCGAGGCTGGGATGAATAGCGGGAAAAAAGGGAATGTTCGGATCCTTACGAAGGCTTCCACTGAAGAGAGCATAAGACCTCGAAGGACTCTAATTAGCTAACGAAACAAGTATGCATATAAATTGGCTGCCTATGATACAGTTCTTTTACTTTGATATAGAAGAATTTAATATGTTTATTCTAATATCCGGGGAAAGTGTTATTTCCTTTCGTTCAAGCCCACGAACGCGTTTTTTAGAGAGACGAGGTATTGGAGTCGAGACATAAATTTGGTCGACTTTTAATTTAGCAAATAACTCGACTAACACATCCATTTATGAACGTGATCTGTCACTATTGTGTCTATTTTGAAGGACATTAAGAAACTAAGAGTGTTCCTTGATCTGATAGGAGGGTGAGGGGAGGATGAAAAGTTTTGAATCTACTAGTTATCGATGATCGCGAAATAAAGGTCCCACGCATTTTGACTCGTACCCGGAGTGTCTGGGGGGGGAGGGAGTGAGGGAAGGGAGGAAGATAGAAGTGAGATAGAAAGAAGGAAGATAAATTTCACGAGAAACGAAAAGATTAAATTGACCTTAATATGATAGGAATACCCATCCTATCTCTTCCGAATACCGGGCATTACACATGTACTGTATTAAACTGGTTTAACTGTTGAGATTTTTCGAGGAATAGGTAAGTAATTCCCGTAGACTTTATCAGTTATTTTATTTTTATATATTTCCGAGCTTATGTTATTCCGTAGAGTGTTTACCGGATACATCTTACGTCATCCACATAATACACTATCAGTACAAAACTACTAGTTGCCATTTTCCCCGCCCAAAACGCGTTCCCGCGTTCGTTGCCCGACGCAACGACGGGGTTCCCGTCGTTCCCGACGGGTCCCCAGGTTTGTTATGAAGGGGGAGATAACTGCAAAATAAGGCATTTCCGACGTTTTTAATGTGACCATCAGTCTCAACACATCAAATACTGGAAAGAAATTTTACAAATGGGAAAAGAAGTATTATTACAANTCACATTGCAATGGGTATATATAACCTCTCTATATTTACTCCATTATCACAATTGAGGCCTCTTCATTTGCGGCATTTCAGAACCAGTCACGGAACCCAAGAATTCAAGCGTTCCATTTGCGCACGAAAACCTGGGTCCGAGGCGATGTGCGTAGTGACTCGGCAAAACCCTTGAACTTTCTCTACCCACATTGGGACGTCGGTAGCCTGGGTAGAGTTTTCAGTTCATAACAAACAATGGCCGCCTTGGGCCCTATTTCTCTTATATCGTGAAGGGTTTTCCGCATGCACGAGTCGGAGAGGAGGTCAGACAGGCCTACAAGGGGCACTGGTGGAATGCGTTCCCGTGATCTTAAACTTGATATGATCCCTGCACATCACAGCTGAGTTTCCACTTTTAATCTCTCTCTCTCTCTCTCTCTCTCTCTCTCTCTCTCTCTCTCTCTCTCTCTCTCTCTCTCTCTCTCTCTCTCTCTCTCTCTCTCTCTCTCTCTCTCTTGCCTCGCCAGCCGAGTTTGTTTGTTAACAAAAAAACGGGGTTTTTGCGTTCCATTTGTGACACGCGAACCCAGAACCAGGAACTGAACCCAACCCTTAACTGAAAGAACTGGTTCATGGAACTTGGGCACAAATGGAAGAGGCCTAAGATAATCATAATCTGCATCAAATTTAATACGTAAATTGGCATGGTTCCTACATAACATTTGCATTTCTTCGTTAGTAACATCCGTATATATTCTGCAACTAAGGGCAAAGTCTATTTTTTCACTAAGGGCTTCTCAAAATAATGATATTGTCTTGTAATTAACTACACCAAGAATTGTACACCCCTATATGTCATCACTCCTGAAAAATATTTGTTCTAATTTGTACATACTATATTATTCGAGGAGAAATCAAATCTTTGTTGATTAGTTTATGTGGTGTATGTAGGAATGAAACAATAAATTATTAATTACTCTCTCTCTCTTTTTCTTTCTCTCTCTCGTGATAATGCATCACACATGGCCTGGTTATATTTATTTACATAGAGAGAGTGGTGACGTATTGTTATTTCTTACATCATAAGGGACATTTAAGGTCCCCGTAAAAAAAAAAAAAACGTTTGTTGCCAGCCCCTATAAAGTAGACTGAACGAAAATGTTCAAAGTAGGTGGACCAATCTTGTTTGGAGGGTGTCTTGATACATCTCTTTTGAAGTAAATCAAGTCGTAGAAAGGTGGAAAAATAGAAACAGGAAGTGTTCCAGAGTTAACCAGTGAAAAAAATTAAATAGTGAAGATACTGTATAACTCTTACATTAGTAATATGGACAGAATAGGGATGAGAGTACGTAGATAGTCTTGTGCAGCGAGGCCGGGGGAAGAATGGAGGCATGCAATTAGCAAGTTCAGAAGAGCAGAAGGCTTGCAAATAGTGTTAGAAGATAGCAAAAGAGGTAACATTGCGGCGGTAATTGAGAGATTGAAGACAGTCAGTTTGAGGAGAGGATTTGATGAGGCAAACATAAATGTAATCCACCCTGTAGTGTAGAGAGAGCTATATGAGTGGACCCCCCCGCCAAGCATGAGAAGAATAATCACTGGGGAACAAATTTTTGTTGAGTTAGGTCTGACACTTGTTATTAAGTAGTTTTTGGGTGCTGAATCCAAAACTGATCTCAGTTTTTCTCTATCACGTCAAGTTTTTGAACTGTAGGATTTTCGTTTTCTTAAAAAATATGAAAAATACTGTACATAACAGTACAGTGCTTATTTATAAAAAGTGCAAATGTTAACATACAATGAAAAATGAAAGAAATAGGCATGAATAGAATGTTTATATAACATTATCATGTTTTTAGAAAGGATAAGGCTATAATTGTGTGCAGGTTAAGGTAATAATTTACGTTTGTAGCTTTGTCTGGAGTGTTCAACTTGAGGACTATCGCGTTTGATGCTCCAACAATAGTCAGCCATCATATGCACATCCCATCTACCCTGGTAACGTTCTTCCATAACCTTCAAATCTTGGTGAAATCGTTCACCTTGCTCGTCGCTAGCAGCACCCAAAATTTTCCGGAAAGTTGGCAAGATGGCTATGCAAAAATGTACTTTAATACTCATGTTGCAACCAAGCGCTTTGTAGCTCTCCAATAGTTTCTGAACAATTTCTGTGTAATTACTTGCACGTGTATTTCCAAGAAAGTTCTTGACGACGTCTTTGAATGATAGCCAAGCATTCTTTTCAAGGTCTGACATAGTACCGTTGAAATGTTCATCTTTGATGAGCTGTCGAATTTGTGGACCATCAAACACACCGGCCTTGATTTTTTCAATTGACAGTCCAGGAAATGCCAAGATGATGTACTTCAAACAGTCGCCATCAGTTGACAATGCTTTTACAAATTGTTTCATGAGACCTAGTTTTATGTGCAGAGGTGGGAATATTATTTTCTTCCTGTCAAAAAGTGGCTCATGTACAATGTTAGGATCTCCAGGTTTAAGATCAGATCTCGGAGGCCAATTCGTCTGAACCCAATGCTTCTCTCGAGCTCTGCTATCCCACATACAGAGAAAGCAGGGATACTTTGTGTATCCACGTTGTTGACCAAGAAGGAAGGACACCATTTTAAGGTCAACACAGATGATCCAATTGTGTTTGTCATATTGCAATAACTCAATGACTCTCTTTACATCTCCATATTCTTCACGAAGACAGACCGAATGCCCAATAGGGACTGCGCCAAACAAATTGTCAAAATAAAAAAAGTTTTACTACAGCTCACAAGTGGAATTTTGCTTATCTGGAGGGTAAGCAGTGGAGAAAAAACTTGACGTGCTAGAAAAAAACTGACTACAGATTTGGAATCAGCATGCCAATTTTAGTCTAAATAAGCTCAAAAATCTAACTCAACAATTTTTTTTTCTTCAAATTGTTCCCCAGTGTAATCCATATAGGCGATCAGCCTGGGGGGTTGGTCGGTATCAAATTAGGGCGAGAATGCTAATAGTGTTTTTTGGGAAGGTATAAATGCCTAGAGTTAGAAAACATGTGATAGCATTGTGGCAGTGGCAGCTTTATGGGAGTTATCCCCCTTTTCCAAACTGTATATTATATAATTATATCAATATACATACATATAATTTTTTTTTTTTTTTTTTTTCAGGTGTCGTATTTCATCGGCGAGAGACGGACCGGACGATCGACTGGCGACGTTGGAGACCCTCGAGGAGACCACCACTGCCGGAAGACCAGCCGGCCCGCAGGTCATGCGTTCAGAGAAAGTCGGGTTTTTGGAGTGGAGAGGTAGAGTAGCAGCCGACTACCTCTCGAAGCTATTGTTGAAGGCTGGTGATGTAGAGAAGAATCCGGGACCAGAATCCGGTGTCGTGGTAGCTGTGGAACTTCAACGTAGGAGGCCTGGAATGTCCGTTAACATGGAAACGCCACAGGCACCCGCCAAGAAACTGTGCATCATACACCAGGCAGTATCCGACGGAGATGAACATTTTGTCAGTCCTCAAAGCCATGCCTCCTGGTTAACCTTACTTGAAGCCGCCAAAGTCAGGAACCATGTCCCCATTCTAGACGTTTCAAAAACGCTTCAGGACAAAGAAGTTCCAATTATATTCTATCATCGAAAATGTAGAAGCATGTTCACCATGAAAGAGACTTGGAAACTCTGAAAAGTAAAGCAGGTGAATGTAGTAGTGATCTATCTGGTAGTAGTGACTGTCCTCCAAAAAGTCTTCCAGAACATCAACACATGAATCAAGAGTTTATGCTCCGATCTGCGTATTCTGTAGCAAGGTCAAGTTCAAAAAGCACTCCAATACACGTGAAACACTTACGCTAGCTTCACAACTGAGAGTAGATCAAACACTAAGAGAGAGTGCCGTCAGAAATGCGACGGCAGGATGATAGCACTAACCAGTAGAGACATTGTTGTCGCAGAGGCACACTACCACGCTTCATGCTATAGGAATTACACTAGGAACAAAGAGGACAGCAATGAGAATGAAGAAGAGAAAGTAACAGATGAAATTTATACTGTATCACAAGGTTGAAGGAGAAGCTTACCAAGAACTTTTCGAATACATCAGAGAAGATATTATCCCCAACAAGAGGATTATACCAGTCACCTCCTTGACCACAAAATTGGAATCATTAATGTTGTCTGGTGGAGTTAATCTTCTGAAGATTCAACAAAGAAGAATATGCACAGAAGACTGAAATCCGAGCTTGGAGGTGCAGTAGAAATATTTTCCGACGACAAGGGAAAGTTGTTGATAGTTCCATGCTGTGTCTCATTAAAGGATGTTGTCTTGGAAAATCAAAATCTACATAGGGAGCTCAAGCTTTGGAAGGCAAAGTCTACAGATATCAACAAGATCATAGATCAGACTTCGTCACATATCCGAACGGCCATCAAGAAGGACATGATTTTCACCCCGTGGCCATATCATCCGTCTGATGTAGCTACTCATATCGCCATACCAAATGAGTTACAGCGATTTCTGGTCGGGCTCCTCACTGGAGATACAACTAGTACTACGAATAAATCCCAAAGGACTGCTATTCTTGTCGAGTCATTTAGCCAGGACATGATATACGCTGTTACACGTGGGCAGTATAAACCACCAAAAATTTCATAATTATTGGGTGTATTTTGGCGGCCATTTTGGAAAAAGGGAGATAACTCATATAAAGCTGCCACCCCCACAATGCTATCACATGTTTTCTAACTCTAGGCATTTATACCTTCTCAAAAAACACTCTTAGCATTCTCGCCCTAATTTGATACCGGTGAGCAAAATTTCGGACCGGGGCTGACCGACTAATACATGTGCGGACAAGGCCCCTGTGGCGAGCAAGCAGCTGGGAAGGAAAATAATGGACGCAGGCCCCAATATTCACATAACGTCTGAGTAGTTGATTTAGTAGGAGATGAGATGTGAAATTTTGAGTTAACATCTTTAGCATAGAATAGTCCAATAATGTTCATTGTAGGAGACAATTGAGTACCACATAAGAAAAGAAAATAGTTGTTTGCAAGGTTATGTCGAGTAGATAGGTGAAGAAATTGAGTATCTGAGGCATTAAACAAAACAAAGTTTGCTTTGCCCTATTCAGAAATGAAAAAAAGATCAAAAGTTGGGCTTTTATGCGACATCCCTCTGTGAATCACTACATTTCTTTAGAGTTAGACGTCTAGTTTAACGCACTTCTAGGCCAGGTATGGTAGGTATATCACATGCGCTGGATGGCACTTGAAAGAAGTCGCGACTGAGCAGTTTCTATTAGGCAGACAAGCGATCCTCGTATAGTGAAAAACATTATATATACATGTATGATCTGTTTTTGATTATCATGAATGAGAAATACTAAGATATCCAAATTGTTCACCTACTTATATATATATATATATATATATATAATATATATATATATATATATATATATATTATATATATATATATATATATATATATATTTTATATATATATATATATATATATTATATATATATATATATATATATATATATATACAGGGTGTAACACGAGTTTCTGCAAATATTGATACTGGTGAAAGAACATGTAATTCTAAGCACAAAATATTATATAACCATATGCTTTTTGAAGCTTCCTTTAGACGTGAGATGAAGTTAGAAAAATTAGCCCGGCCAGTAATTTCACCATGGCAGACGGTTGCCGCTCGGTGACATTTTGAATGATTTAATCATAATGTTTACTAGTAATGGAGCATTACATTATCTTATAACAACACAATTGGTATTAATGGACATGTTATTACTAAATAAGCAGTACATGAGAACAGCAGGGCTGTAATAAGCAATACTGTACAAGGCTAAGTGGCAATGCGCGGGGCAGGGGAGGAAGGAGGGACTAGGCTGCGAGGCCTCACGCCGATCAGCTGAGTCACGTGTTCCATCCTACCCCTCCCTGAAACGATGCCATGTAGCCTTTTACAGTATTGTTTATTACAGCCCTGCTGTTCTTATGTACTGCTTATTTAGTAATAACATGTCCATTAGGGTGGTCCACATTTATAGGGTAAAAAAAAAAGTTTGTCGGATTCGTCGGGCCGGGTCGGAATTCTTGTCGATACTATGGCACAAGGTTCTGTGCAAAATTTCATTCCGATCGGATGATATTGTCCCGTCCCGCAGTGCGGCCAAAGTTTTCACTATTTAACAAAATTTTGGGAAAAATAGGTGAACTGAGATAGGGATTAGGGAATCAAAATTTAGTACCTTCTACTCATAATTGTGTTTGTGTTAATGCTTTTTCATCTTTACAGTGCAATTAAAAGTGATTTAAGCAAGGACTGCATTAGTCATACAGAGCTGGACTGACACTGCCCACCACAACTGGCCAGTGGCCCAGTTACCCTTCAGCGCTTGTGGTGTGAGGGTGTGTGACGCTCCGCCTCCCAACTTGTGGCGCCGCGTTAGTCGTTGTTGTGCCTGCGTTCGGGATGGCCGCTGCAACTGCAGCACGTTCACGCTCAGCCACCGAAGTGTGGCTTCTTGGGCAGCCCGAACCGAACCCCTGCTGGGGGAAACAGCTTCCCAAGAACGGGCAAGTGCTACGGCGCTTCTTCCACTTCGTCCGTGTGCAGCGGAAGTCGGTGAAAGAAGCGGCTTCCCTCGTCACCGCGGAGGTGGCGGTGGTGTGGGAGAAAGCACGGATCCCCACGCAGAAGAAGAGCCGCTGTGTGGAGAGGATCCTCCGGCTGTACGCATCATGGCAGAACTTGGATCGGTCCAAGAAGCGGAGCGCTGAAGGTAAGACAAATCAACAGTTGAACTAATTGAATTAGTTCGCAGAATACCCTAATATAATATATTATTTTGCCGTAATTGCCATGACATTTAACCGTGACCTGTCTGCCATGCTGGGCGCTGGCTAGGCTGGATGTTGCCCGAACGATACTCTGGAATAGTATACCTGAAATTATCAGAAGCTGCGAGTCATTACCTTCATTCAAAAACAACTGAAATTTCACCTCATAAACAATTACTAATTTACCTCATCCACAATGGACTGGGGGACCGCTAGTCCGTCCGTCCGACCTATACGTAAACTTAAAACTTTAACTTCTATGTAGATACGACGGAGTTGGTAATATAAGTATGTCTTCCAGTTATTAGTAATTTATTTAATTTTATTTTTTTGCATAGCACAGAAATTTATAGATGTCATCCGAATGTATATGGTGTGTGTATTGGCGTTATATTAATTGTACTATAAATTCTATATTAACATTGATGTAAATATTATTTCCAATAAGTCACTGTCTAAACCTTAACATACGTAACTTTTATCGTCACCAATTATAATATATTTTGTTTTTGTTTTATGTACTCTAATAAATGAACTAGTTAGGTTAGGAAAACTTTATTTAGGTTGTGGTAATAAATTGGTTTAAACGATCACCTACAGACGAGCTAATCTCTTCAGTTGACGTCGAGAATCGCCGGAGTTTCTCACTGGCGCTGATGACGCTTTTCGACATCGGCACGCGGACGCCTTCGACCTCATCACGGTGGACGAGGATCGGCAGTTCCTGCTGGGCCAGCGCTGCCGGATGGACCCCGTTGCATCATGCAAGGAGTCGACCAATCCTTGGCCGACAGAGAGCGACGGCGTCTGGAGCGCGGCGTGCTAAAGCGGTCGAGCTCACCGGAGCGTGCCACGACTGCCACGCGCAGCTCATCGGGCTTGGGTGCAGGCGACGAAGAAGAGAACGGTGGTGACGACGGACGGGACGCGGACTTCGTTCGAGCGCAGGAATATCCGCTCAATCGGCCTGTTCCCCCAAGCGTCGCCGCACGCCGATCATGACGCCCTCGTCCCTGACCATGACCCTGACCCTGACCTGACCATGACCTGACCCTGACCATGACGCCCTCGCCCTCGTGACCGGCCCTCGGGGCCGGTCACGATTTCCTCAACGTCGATCCGGCCGAGTGGTCGGGGAGGGACGACTACACCACGGCTCGTCGGCGCGCCCGTCACCTACGGGTGGTGAACGACTTTGCGGAGAGGGGCGTCGCCCTCATCAGCGCGTTCTGCGGCGCCATCACGCGCGACGAGGAACAGCGACAGCACCTTCTGCAGGTCGTGGAGCGCCACCGGGCGTTGTACCCGTGCGCGAAATAGGTATAGGATGGCGCGCACGGTGGATTTCGTTTTTTTGATCATCGTCACCAGTGTAGACTCGTAGAGGTTTAATAGTGGAAACTTCGGCCGCTCTGCGGGACGGTATAAAATTATCCGATCGGAATAAAATTTTGCACACATCCTTGTATCATTGTATCGACAAGAATTCCGACCCGGCCCAACGAATCCGAAAAAAAATTCAAAGTGGACCACCCTACATTGTCCATTAATACCAATTGTGTTGTTATAAGATAATGTAATGCTCCATTACTATAGTCTATTCACTTAAGCCTGGATTCCTGGGCTGGGAGCTGCTCGCTGCCTAGCCGAGTTTGTAAGGACGTCGCTGATTGGCTGATAGACTCGGGCTGGGTGGCGATGGTGGTGGTACTTGCCTCGCCGCAACCCAAAACCCTTGCGTTGCCTCAGAAAAATATTCATATAATTTTTTCCTTGGCTTTACTCATCTTTTACACAAAATGGCCTATTTTGTTTGTCATTCGTAAATCAGGCAGTGATTGTTCAACAAACAAACACGCCATTCATAAACCAATAGGGAAAAAAACAGTCACGATGACTATCACAAGAGTAGTCGGACTTTTAGGTTCAAGGCATTAACCTGAAAGTTGTACTCCTACCCGATATAACCCAGCTACCCATGATATTTATGAAAGCTGGCCTACCATTCGTGTTCATAAATACATTGCGCATATCATGAGAATAACAAAATTACAGTAGACTTCACTAATATTAGATTAATTAAAGGAAAGTAAAGAGTGTATAAACATTATTCTTGCTTATTTGCTCCAAACTCAGCTCTAACTCCATATGTTTGGTCACATTCAATTTTCAAGAACTGTTCAAAATCCCTATACTCTTCCGCTTCCTGTGGTATGAGCACGTCCCAATAAGGAAAAAGAAGTAGGTGGTCAAAATGGCTAAGAAAGTTAAAAACTGTTTCAAAAAACTGGGGGTGACGGTGGAGCTCCCGTCACCAGTCTCTCCTATTATAGGGAGCAATGCCTCACGTCATGGCCAGTTTTTTTGCAGTAGTAGTTTTACATTCCTTAGCCATTTTGACCACCTACTCTTTCATTATGATACGTGCTTACATACCACAGGAGCGGAAAAGTAATTAAGGACTCTTTGAAAACAGTTCTGAAAATTGAAGTGACCAAAACTTATGGAGATTTTTTTTTTAAGAGCGAGTTGAAACAAAAATAAGCAGAAATAATGTTATCACTCTTTTACTTTCCTTTAAAATTATATTAATATTAGTGTCGTCTTACTGTCATTTTTTTATGCTCATGATATGCAGAATGTTATTATGGACACGATGGTAAACTCAGCTTATAATATTATATGGTAGCCTGGTTATATCGGGTAGGGAGTACAACATTTTCAATGCACTGAAAACCTAACAGTCCGCCCTATCTGGATAGTCGGTCATGACTTTATTTTTACCCTATTTGATTATGAATGTCGTTGTGATGTTGAACAATCACGCCTGATTTAATGATGCCAAACAAAATAGGGCCTATCTTGTGTAAGAGATGAGTAAAGCCAAGAAATATGGAATATATGTCTGAGGGGCAACGCAAGGGTTTTGGGTGTGCGGCGAGGGCAATAGTACCTACCACCATCGCCACCCTGCCGAGCTATCAGCAATCAGCGAGTCGTTACCTACTCGACTAAGCACGAGCCGCTCAGGAATCCAGCTTAAGTGAATAGCTATAGTAAACATTATGATCTAAATCATCAAAATGTCACGAGCGGGAACTGCCTGCCAGGTGAATTACTGGCGGCGCCTAATTTTTCTAACTTATCTCACGTCTAAAGGAAGCTTCAAAAAGCTCTGGTTGGATAGATATTTTGTGCTTAAGTGTAGTGGTCAAAAAGACCACTACCACGTTGTCACCATTAGTAGGAGCCCCACCTGGGAGTGTACTCTACAGTCCTGGTTATTCGCTGCCACCACCACATTAAGTGGGAAAAATATATGGGAATGAACAAAAAAATAAAAAAGATTTAAGAAAATATGTAGGTACTGGTTGGAAACTGAATGACAACGCATTAATATATTTCTAATATTAATATATTTAAACTCTTTACGTTCTCAATTGGTAATTATATACATTCACAAGTTATCTTAATATTAAGTCTTACTGCCCTCCTAGCGATACCGCACGCGAAATGCTCAACGTCGTTATCCTAATATCAGTTTTACTCTCTTTGAGTAAAAACTTCGGTTGCACTGTCCCACCACATTAACGATAGCACATGTAATGCTCAAGTGTCACCCTAAATTAGTTTACTAACTCGGTAACTTCAGTCGCCACTGTAACCACTTTAACGATACGCTATGCGTGAATGATCAAGTCGTCATCCTAATATAGTTTACTATCTCTGGTAACTTCAGTCACACTGTTACCCCTTAAAACGATTACGCACATGTCAATGCTCAAGTCGTTATCCTAATATAATGTATACGTAGTCTATCCCAACTTCCAAACGTTTCCCTCTTCACTTATTATTTCATTTCCTTCTTTCTCCTTGTCCTCACCACGGCTGGCTGTGACGTTTAGTTTGCCCCCTCTGCTATTTGTGAGCGCTTGGATACCTGGTCCGCCAACAGCATCCACCTTGGGACCCTAAGTAATACACTTTATTAGTCCGGGTCAACAAAAGGAATCACCAGTAAGTCATGTCTACATCTCTAGTTAACAAACTTTCATAACATACCTTTACCAAGGGCGAGAATATCACCTCCCCACAGGCGACTTAACTCAATGAACGTCGAGCTGCTTCTAAAATTATCCTACTAGAATCCCCGTTCTCACATCGTTTTCGTACGTTGTTAATTACTAACTGGCTTAAAATATAAGCCTAAACCAGGATCTAGGAATGGAGGCGTGGAGTGAAAATTCCTCGTTAGCTTATGATACCTAGGTTAGTTCATCTTCTTCCCCTATAATGTAATTTCTCGCGTTACATAGCTTCTTCCACCCAAAAAAAAATTCCTTATGCCTCAGTCCTTTCATCAAGCATCCTACCGGAATCTAACAAAAAATTTAAAAAAAATTATCATAGACACACACATAATTTCATTATTAAATTTCTTAGACTCGATCACTTACAAACAAATATGCTCATCCTGCATTTTCCAATTCCTTCCGAAAAATGTAAACAAAATGAGAAGTATGTATTCTTAACTTAGCCACTTCTACACCAGAGTAGAGTTGACCAGTTTGGGGAATACTCCTTAAATTGTGAGGACTCTACTACCTTGAAATGAGAACCTTCTACTTCTCTCTTAATTTTTATGGCCGCAACCTTATAGAGCCGCAACTGGACCGTCCCTCAGTCTGGAATGGTCAATTTCCATTTTTACCACCACTAATCCTAGGCGTAGGTGCGAGGGAGAAATCACGACGGGATCTACTCCATACCCTCAGTACTTGGGATAAGGCTCACCTCCTGCTTGAGGCATACATCTCCTGCCTATCCACCCATCGAGCAAAGCTCAGAGCCAAGCACATACTCGAGTTCTTACGACTACCTAGCGGGTTTAGTGTTCAGTGCAAACTGTGATACACCCTCTAAGCAAAAATAAAATGTTAAACCCCCAACTACAAGTCTGTATATGGACCTTCCTCAAAATCTCTCTGCACTAGAGAAGTGCGGTGAAACGTTAATCTATTTCTATCTAGAGGTTTTAAACACTTATCGCCGTCATCACTTGTTCTAAGTATCTCATCAGGGTCTCTCTCTCTAGGTGGGGGTTGCTCAAGTTCTTCTTCTCAAAATTTAATATCTCTGCTGTTCTAACAGCCAGCCACCTGTCCTAATATCGCTTAATTTGCTCGGCACGCGCTGGGTACATGTTTGCCGTCAAATATATTTCAATACATATGAACCCTCCCATTCTCAATACTTCACAATTTGTATCTGTCCAACCACTTAACTGAAAGTTTTCTATTGTGCCCGTCTCAAACGTTCTCTTTTTACCCACGCCAATTCGTCTTTTTCAAAAACCTTTCATTTTTCCTTTCACATTAGCTTCCTCCCGCATTTTCTACCTCTCTCCAAATTTGTCTTTTGATTATTTCGCTTGGCCAATGTTGTTTTCAGCCTCTGAGTCAATTGTGGGTATTCACATTTAATCAAACCTTGGACGTATCGGGGAAAAAAAGCATAGAAAAAGGTTTGGGTACCATTGTCTCATGCACGCACTATTAATACTTCTTGAGTTTCTAAGAGATTAATTAGGCCACTATGAGGATAAAAACCCCTTGCACAGGATTTGAGAGAATTGTTTTCATTGTTCGTGCATCCTTTCTGAGGATACTATTACCTTGTGGCTGGTAAGGCGTGGTGTATCCTAATTGTATCTTTCACATGAGTCACACAACTCTTTGAATTCGTTGTGACGTAAAACTCCTTGCATATCCAATAACAAGGGTATGTGGTGACTCCAAAAAAACTGACATATTCCCTAAAATTCTTACATTACTTCGTCGGCATCCTAGTTCCTTAATTTATAAAAGGTAGTAAACCGAATATAATGATCTATTATGGTTAATACAAGTGGTTATCCGTGGGCTTCCGTCCCATGTCTGTTATGCTTATGCTTATCCCTCTAGAGGTTTACTTATGATGGTATTTCTTGCCAGTGTGTGGAGTCCACGCTTACCCTATGCTAGTGGCATTGGAAACAGTTCTCACAATTCTCTCACATCCGTTTTCAGCGTTGGCCAATAAAAATAGCCTTCTGCTTTACTATGGATTTCCTCTGCACTAAATGACCCGATTCCTTATTGTGAATTAATTCCCAAAGCCGCTCGTTCAGTTCACTAGGTAAAACCAATAAATCGGTATACTGTATCGAACTGTGTTTAGTAAATATAAAAATTCCTCCTCTATTACGAATTGATCTAAAGTATTTTGGGGTATTTAGACTGGGTATCTATGCATCCTTCTAGATACTTATCATTTATCTCCATTACGGTCCTCTCGTTGCATTTCCTTTACTTCTTTCTTTAGTTTTTCGAACCACCGCTCTTCTACCTTGACATCGAATGATCTACTGGTCTACTAAGTTGGTCGCTACAGTGTTTTTTTCCCTGCTTTATACTCTACCTGATCTCTATAGTCTTCATCTCTGGGATCCATTATTGTTCAATATAGGTACTTTGGTTCGTTGTTTAAAGGACTAACATAACGGTTGGTGGTCTGTCTGATGATCAACCGTGGTTCCCCACAGGAAATGATGAAACTGTCTGCAAAGCTAAAAAACTATTCCTCAATGGCTTCCCTATTGTTGCCGAGTATCGCGTCTCAACTGGTTTTAATTTCTTGAAAAAATAAGAGATTACTTGGCTTTGCCCTCATGACTATACTGCATTCAGTACTGCTCATACGGAGTTTGGCTAGCATCGGTATCCAACACAAATGGTTATTAATGTTGGCCTTAGTTAAGGATGGGAGCAGGGAGCCACTAGTCAGTTTAATCTTTAATATCTGAAATGCTGCTGGCTGTCCTATGACCATTGAATGGGTTATCTTTCTTGGTCAAATTAGTGATAGGCACTGCTCTCTTAGAGAATCCTTCATGTATTCCTATAGAAAACATTACCCATACCTAGAAAAATCTTCTGGTTTCTTGACATTAGTTGGGGGGTTCATTTATCTACGGCTGCCATATTGTCTGGGTTGGGTGGTAAACCTTCCTGTCACTAAGTGTCCCAGGAAAATTAACTTCTTTGTCCTATTTACATTTGGTCAGATGTAATTTGGACTCCAAATCTAGCAGATGTCCCAACTAATTTATCGATCCTTTCAATAATTTCTCGTAAATGGGTGCCATCAGGATTATTGTCATCCAGATAATTTTAAGCAAATTTCTTTCAGTAAAGGAGTAGATCTGGGCTAATTTGCGAGAGAAAACTGCTGCAAACTTTTTGGGGCAAAAATTTTTAATCCAAAGGGAAGTCTTTTGAATCTATATAAGGATAATCCCTTCACTGAAAGTTGTTAGATCTTTCCTACTTTTCGTTAACAGTACTTGAAATACGCATTCATATCTAGGGTGGCATAGTATTCATAGCCCGCTACCGATTCTACTAACTCTTCCAAATTTAGGTAGGGGGGTATATCAGTGGCTAAAATGTTGATTCACCTCTTCATAGTCTAGACACATCCCTTTTTCACCATTCGGTGTTAACCATTCTATAGGGACTTAACCACGCAGCTGTGGAATTTTCTATTATGTCCTTCCTTCCATTTTCCTTCAACATTTTAGCGTATTAGTTCTTTAGCTTTCTCCGGATACCTATATGTAACTCCTATACATGGTTTTGGATCTAACCCGAAATATGAGCGGGTTCAGTTTCATGGTGCAAGCGCCTGCATTCTAAGATAAAATAGTTCATGGCTCTTTTCCTCAAGGCGAAAAGATGATGCCTTCCTGTTCACTTAAGTTTCCAGTCCCTTTTCTAGAATGCCTGTATTCGCTCCGGTCGGAGTACCATTACCCTCGCTACCATCCATATCGGGAACATTGCGTTACTATCCATAGTGGTTGATGGCAACGTGTTTCGGCCATAAACTGCTGTTCTTGAATTTATCTGAGTTTAATAATCTATATTTAGCTAAATTGTACCAGGACGTAACTTCAGCTGTCCACTACTTATTAATTGGTAGCAAGATAGTTCTTTCTTTTGTAACTGGACGCATAACAGGTGCTATATTTTGCAATGTTTTTTTTGTTTGTCCACCAAGAAGAGTGGTTCCCATCACCTCGGTTCCATGACAATTCTAACCATTGAGTTATTTCTGGTTTTATGGTCACATTTCGTGATCCTTATATGACAGCATTGATTTAGCCACCTCCTCTCGCACTTTTCACTGTTACTGGCTCTGATGGTACCGTATCGGTGTTTAACAAAATTTAAGGGATAAGTTAGGTTAGCCCACTACTTTCTTTGTTTGTAATTGATAGTTATTTCTTCTAGTCAATTATGTTCATCCCTATCAGGGCTTGGTGGATAAATACATGATTCTGAGAACAGCTAAACATCAACACTTCTATTGTTCTATCTATCCTAAGGGTATTTTTACCTACTTGACCCAAGATTCTCAACTCCTTGCCCGTTATAGCGGTTTAAAACTAGGAATGGTACTATGGGGTCTTATTTTAAGTTGTAAATCTAAAGCTGCCACCTTTTTTATAAGTGACTATTCGCTCCTGTGTCTAATAAAACTTCCATGACGTGATCATAATGGCTAAGGGGATTATTGGGATGATTTGTTTAACTGCACGGGAAGATCCTTCCTCCCCGGACAATTTGGATTCCCTCTTCTACATCCTATTCTCCAGGCAATCGAAACAAGCGGTTGCTATTTGTCTTCTTTCGGGACAGTCTAGCCGGCTGAGTGGTTGTTCATTCTACAGTAGGGACAAAAAATCTGTGAATCCCTTCTCAAAGCTAAACTCGACGGCTTCTGGGTCGTTACATACTTTCATTAGGCTTGTATAGTTCCTTCCCATCCCTTCCATCTGTGCACGCAGTTCTCTAACCGTCTGACTGACTAGCCGAAGTTCCTGTGACTGTTACTGTGTGTGGGGAGGATACTTGGGAGCGGGTGTATTTTGAAGGCTGTCCAGTGGCGGTTTACCGCGAACATTTTGTCGGTGTCTCTTCCGAAGGAAGGCCCTTAACGGTCTCCACTCTCTTTATGAATTTTTTTAGAGGGATTTGTTCATCATACAAAAAGTTCTAATGTCTCTTTACTGGACTTGGCAGTCCTCGCAATAGTTTTTATTCAATGATTTATCCCTACCTCCCATGGGCATTTATCCTGGGTATTTTGACTTTCGCTTCCAGTTGGCGTTATTGCATTGAGTTTATTTGCAAAGTTGGTGGATCTCCATCCAGTCATACTGGGACTTCAGAAAATACGTTAAGGATTCTGTCGACATTATTCTCTGTTTAGATCATCGTAAAACCAATAAATTAGGAGTTCCATGATATAAATCTATGCTGACGAGGGCATTCTGTATCAATAAGGCTGAATTGCGGATCTACTCTAGTCATAAGTATCCTCTTTCTCTCCTCAAATCCTTCGAACAACTTTTTACCTGGGAAAGGAAAACTGTCAAACATTCCTCTGGCTTCGATCTCTTGTAAATCCCCGAGGTTTCAGTATTTGTCTATCTCTCAGTTTTATTAATGATCGCATTGGTCTCCTAACTTCCTGCTCCTCCTCCTTATTTTGCAAAAATAACTCAACCGTTTCTTTCGGTCTTGCTACTCTTGTTTAGCTGACTCATTCCACTTTGAACGCAGCATTGTTCGGGACGGGGTTTCTGCCTTCTCTCGTGTGTTACTCCTCACCTCTTAAGCTTCTACCAATTGCTTCCTTTGGAAGGAAGGGAAATCCTCCTAATCCTTCTCTACGAAAAAATCCATATTAATCCTCCATCCCCCCAAAAAATTACCTTTACAGTAAAAAAAAAAAAAATTCTTTCCATGATTTTTCCTAACTAGTGTTGGGCTTCCACGGTGGCTATTAAACCTCATGACAGCACTCTGAAGTTGGACTTACGTGCTGGGGGCGTCTTCCAAGCCTCAACACTATTTACGCATTTTTATGTCTAATTACGGGGGTGACCCGGCCCTCCTAACGCCTGTCACTGCCCGCCCATGCTGATAGTTGTGTGTCCCTATTACATTTACTAGCTTCTCATATATTAAACCCCTGCCTCGTCCTACCCGAATGCACCCCGTTCATACGCTAAGCGTGTGCATAGGGTTTGGCGTTAAAGCTAATTCCTATACTGCGTTAGCTTTATTTAATTTAATTGTTTATTGCCCTGATTATTTTATCATAATTTTCTTTTCTATTCTCCTAGGCGTAATGGTGTTTATGGATCCTAGTTCATCATACAAATCCTTATCTCCACATCGGCCACGTTGGCCTGCAATGTTTCTACTAATTTGCCTAATATTTCCACTATGCTTCCACCTACTGTTGCCTTTAATATCATTAGCTGCCTAACCATAAGATGACTAACTCAAATTCTTTCTGTAAATACTCCGTTGAGTCTGTCATCTACAAGGAAGGGTCTAGCCTTGCCTCCGGCGCTCTGTAAAATCTAATGTTAAGTTAGGCTCATCCACCTCCACAGTCCGAGGGATCTGGCTATGTCCTACTAAGCTACTCTATACTGGATATGACACTGTGTACTGGCCCTTGGCAAAAAATAATAAACTAACAAGGAGTTAGTTGGCTCCGTGGGTAAGCGGAAACCATCGACTGGATCCAAAACCGCGTCACCATTATGTAGGGTCATTTTGACCATATACACCGTTGTCACCATTAGTAGTGCCCACCTTGAGATTATACTTTACAGTCTGGTGACTCCGTGCCACCACCCACATTACGTGGGAAAAATCTAATGAATGAACCCAAAAAATAAAAGGTTTAAGAAATATGTAAGTACTGGTTGAAACTGAATGACAACGCATAATATTTCTAATATAATAATTCAACTCTTTACTGTCTCATGGTAATTATTATACATTCACCCGTTATCTTAATATTAAGTCTGCCTTCCCTCTAGCGATACGCACGCGACATGCTCAAGTCGTTATCCTAATTATAGTTTACTATCTTTGGTACTTCGGTTGCCACTTGTCACCCACCATTAACGATACCGCACATGTAATGCTCAAGTTGTCATCCTAATCTAGTTTACTATCTCTGGTAAACTTCAGTCCACTTGTTACCACTTTAACGATACGCAGCGTAATGCTCAAGTCGTCACCTCATATAGTTACTATCTCTTGGTACTTACTGTGCACTGTTACCCCTTACCCGATACGCACATGTAATGTCTCAAGTCGTTATCTATATAAAGTATACGTTAGCTATCCCACTTCCAACGTTTCCCTCTCACTTTTATTTTGTCTATGGCATTCTTTTCCTTGTCCTCACACGGCTGGCTGTTGGACATGTTGTAGTTGACCCCTCTGCTAATTTGTGAGCGCTTGCGACCCCTGGTCCGCCAACAGCATCCTACCTTGGGGACCTTAAGTAATACAATTTATTAGTCTGGTCACAAAAGGAATCCCAGTAAAAGTCATGTATACATCTCTAGTTAACACACTTCAGAACATACCTTTACAAAAGGGCTGAGAATATCACCACCTCCCCACAGGCGGACGTAACTCAATGAACGTCGAGCGGCTTCTAAAAAATATCCTAACCTAGAATCCCCGTTATCAACCGTTTGGTACGTGTCTAATTACTACTGGCTTAAAAATATCAAGCCAACAGTTGATCAGGAAGGAGGCGTGGAGGAAAATTCCTCGTTAGCTTATTGATACTTATGTGTTATTTCCTCCTTCCCCTATTAATGAATTTCTCGCGGACACTTGTATAAATTACAGTTTTTCACTGTATTTTGGTGTATTTGGCCCGCTGGATCCCGCCACAGTAGGTTTGGGCCAAGGATTAAATGTCTGATTACTCGTTATATACAACTTCGTGATTAGGTTGGATGTTATATACACGTGTCATTTATCTATATCAATGTAGCACCGTCCGTGTTTCACCTTAAATAAGGGTGATTTAAAGATGTTATGATAGGCGGACTGGGCCGGGCAGAGTGATGGAGAAAAATTCTTGCCACGGGCCGCTCCATGACACGAATATTCACTATTTCAATCCACATACACATCTTTACCCACCAAAAACACTAGACAACACAGGCTCATTACTTAATATCTTACTATCTTCAATCAAATCATTGGGGCATACGCCGGGGTGGCGTGGTCGGCTCGCCCACCCTACGGACGCCATCCCGGGGGTCCACCACGCGCGAGTTTTCCCATGCAGGCTCCTTCCCATACCAAGCAACCTCGACAAGAAACATCAAATGCCCCGCCACGAGCCTTGAAGGCCGCCCCCTTGGCCTCCTCCACGCCGGATTGTCTCTTACAGAACGTACAACCCGATGGTGAAGGATCGGTTTTAGGCTAGCGTGCCACATGCCCATATAGCGAAGTTGGCGCTGACGGGACTATGCAGGTAATAGGCCTCGATCAGTCTCACGGTTGCAATCGCGAATTGACACGTAATCATCCCAGCGAATACCCAGGATTCTGCGAAGACACTTATTACCAAAGGCATTGATTCGTCTCTTCAAAGTCACTATTTGTGTCCAGTCTCACAACATAGAGGTAGCGACAGGGATCACAAGCGACTGAAGATCCGGATCTTGTCCTCCTTGGCACAGGTTCACGACAACGCCAAATACTCACGCTGAGCGAGTCGCATACACACGTGGGCTTGCCAATCCGCCGTAAGACTTCTTGACGTGACCCGCCTTTTCATTATGGACTGCGCTACCAAGGTATATAAAAATTTCCCAAGATCTCAAATGTCCTCGCCACCACGCATGAACAGACTGTTATACTGCTTCATCTAGTAAGTCTCCAAACACCTGCTGGACCTTGGTCTTGAGCCAGGAGATCTGTCAAGTACCAAAGGCTTGCCTCCGCGGGATATCTTACTATCTGAAAATTTTAAAACTCCTTAAAAACGCAAGCATCCCAAATAAACGAGGAATTAGTTTGAGATGAAGGGGACAAGGCGGGAGAGAAGGCAGTCTGGCCATGCCATTCTTCGCCCGGAAATATGTCTCGGATTTGTTGATTGGTCGAGAAGTTTTAAAAACAGTTTATCTAGCTGGTGCTAATGAGCTTGATGACATCAGTTTAGGTTTATGTTTAATTAATGTGCAGTATGTTATTTTAGTGCTATTTTCTCTTCAGAATGGTTTTTCTACAGAACAGGTAGTACAGTGTGGGTAATATAGACGCTGTGATTCCGCCTTGCATTTTAGTGTTTGTTGTTTGCTATATATATTATATATATATATATATATTATATAGTATATACGAGTGCAGGAAATTTTCTCTGAGGACGATCTAGTTAAAAGTGATAGCTAGTCAGCGTTTATAATCTTTTTAAAAGATATTTCTCTTTGTCTTAAGAGTTGTCTTATTCTCTTTTGTTAATCACTTTATGCTTCGCCGTAGCTGTCATTTTTGCTGTACAGCAAAAAAATATTTATCTTACAGCAAAAATTACAAGATACGGGCGAAGTCATAAAGTGATTACAAAAGAGAATAAGACACCTCTCTTAAAGTAATCGTCCGACCATTTAGATCATTCCTATTTAATGCAATTTCAAATCATAGCCATAACGAGTATATCCAAAAATACATCGTCACTTTTTGTATCCAGTCAGCCGTTTTTAAAATAATCCGCACAAACACTCCCAAATCTGCAAATTCCCCGAGTTTCAAAACACTCTCAAAGATTTGCAGACCGCTCAGGCTCAGGCTCCGTGACGCGCATCAGGGAGAGCCTCTCCCGCGTGATCAAAGGCACGTAAACACAGAGAATAAATAGGGTACTGAGATATTTTGGTGTTTCTGATAGATTTTCTTTTGATATTATGCCACAGCATGCATCCTTATGGCGATGCAGCTGCTTACTTCACCACACACACGCCTGCACACCCGACACCCTTCCACACCACGCCTGCACACCACGCCTCCTTCCCACACACACGCTGCATACACGCCTTCCTTCCACACACACCGCCTGCACCACACGCCTCCGTCCACACACCACGCCTGCACACGACACCCTTCCCACACTCACGCCTCCGTCCCACACACACGCCTTCACACCGAACACCATTCCCACACTCACGCCTGCACACACGCTCCGTCCCACACACACACCTGCACACCGACACCCTTTCCACCACACACGCCTGCACACACGCCTCCGTTCCAACACACGCTCTGCACACCCGCTTCCTTCCCCACACACGCATGCACACCGACACCCTTCCCACACACACGCCTGCACACACACCTCCTTCCCCACACACGCTTTGCATACACGCCCTCCTCCCACAACACGCCTGCACCACACGACTCTTCCCAACACACGCTGCAGACACGCCTCCTTCCCACCACACACGCCTGCACACGACACCCTTCCCACACAGACACTGCACACACGCCTCCTTCCCACACACACGCCTGCACAACCGCCCATTCCCACACACACGCCTGCACACCGACACCTTCCACACACACATGATGCACACACGGACTCCTTCCCACACACTCGTCTGCACACCGACAACCGTCTTTACACACACGCCTCCTTCCACCACACAAGACTGCCACACGCCTCCTCCCACCACACAAGCCCTCCACAACACGTTGTTGTTGTTTGTGTATGTGTGTGTGTGTGCAGGAAGGGTGTTGGTGCGCAGGCTGTGTGTGGGAAGGAGGCGTGTAGTGCAGGCTGTGTGTGGGAAGAGTGTCGGTTCACAGCGACAGATTCACTGTCTGACACCGAAGTCCAATCGCTCATCATAAAATTTTCCGACAGGTGTCAGCCAGCGTTGCGGGCATCCCTGTTCTGACGTCATCAATAACAGTCATAGCCTGTTGAGGGAAGATTTTTTTTTTTGTGGACGCTTTTTACAAAAAATATGTTTTACGCGAAATAAGGCCTGGAAATCAATTATTTTAGGTTGGATTAGGGGTTTTTGAATGGTACATTCAACATAATTAGGCAAAAAAAAAAAACGGGGAGGACGAGACTTTAGGACAAAGAGAAAATATCTTTTAAAAAGGATAATAACGCTGAAATAGCTACACTTTTAACGATATATATATATAACTATATATATATTATATATTATATATATATATTATATAGATATATATATATAATATATATATATATATATATATATAGATTATATATATATCTATATATATATATATATATATATAAATATATAGAGGTGAGACCGGAAGATACGAGCAGTTGGCTACTCTTTTAAAGCGAAATCTCGTATAACGAAACACATAACTAATGGTAAAATATAGGTTTGGTCCATAAATTTAACAAAAAAAGAAAAAAAAGATATGTTTTCAACCGAAAATAAACTATAGCAAATACAACAAACACCAAGCGTCTATTATACCACACTGTACTACCTATTCTGTAGAAAAAAGCATTCTGAAAGAGAAAATAGCACACAAAATAAATAACTGCACATTAATTAAACAGAACCAGCATAACAAGCAAAAAAGACGTTGTAACGTTGGGGCGCCACGTGATACAAGAGAATGGTAGTGTAGCGTTTCCAAGGTTGGGGCCCCACACCTGCTAATACCCCTAAAGGTCAGGCGCGCCATTGCTTACATTACCCTTCAGGTCACGCCTGGCTAGGGGTGACCTGACTGCGGTCCCAAGTGGGGCCCGCACACTGCTAATTACACCTTAAATGTCAGGGGCCGCACCATATGCTACTTCCCTTCAGTTACGGATGCTAGGGGTGACCTCACGGGGTCAACCCCAAATCCCCCTTTGTCAGCCGGGAGTGGGCAGGGCGGGGAGCATTTTGAATTGATAATTTACTCACCCCAGTTTGAATGTCTGTATCATGGATTTTCGATTCGTATATTGAAAAATAGACCTAATTACACATCTCGTATCATCGGATTTCGGGATACGAAGCTGTTATACGGACTCCCGTACGAACCCAGCAAAAAAATGGAAAAACTGGACCTCTTCAGAGGAACTTTGTTCAATTCTTCCTCAATGATTCTTTTGAAAATGCTTTTTTAAGACCTGAATATCACAGACTAGTCTAACTATCACCTCCATAGCATCAGATTGACTGAAAAGGCTCAAATTCAAAAATTTAGTGGTGCCCCACAGCGACCCCCACCCCCCCGGACCCCCAGTTACAGTACCCTCCAAACTTGTTTTTGTTTGGCCCCACCTACATTTACCCTTGGCCACCCTCAGTTTTTTCGTGCTAGAAACGCACTGGCCGTTAGACACTTTTAATGAGGATTTGGCTATAGTTTGGAGTTTAAAACGGGGGTAGGTTTAGGTTAGTGAGTCAAAAGGTTTGTTACGGTTAGGTTAGTTTAATTTTCAGTGACTATAATGGACGAGAACTTCGGGTCGTTTTCAGAGGGACACGAAATTTTTCAGGGCCTAATAATAGGTGCTTTTTTCTTTTTTAATGAGATGTTTTAATTTTCCGAGAAACCCATTAAAACAAAAAAACAAAAAATAATCACAGAAATTTTATGCATGGTAAGGTGGTTAGGTTAGTATCCTTAGGGTTAAGGTAGGTTAGGTTGCATTAAAACCTATAAGGTCAGGTTTTAGGTAGCCTTAGTGGTTAAGGTTGGTTGGTTTCATTAAAACCTATAAGGTAGGGTTAGTATACTTTTGTTAAGGTTAGGTTAGTTTTCAGGTAAAACCTATAAGGTTAGGTTGGTATTCCTTAGTGGTTAAGGTTAGGTAGGTTTCATTAAAAAACCTATAAGGTAGTTAGGTATACTAGTGGTTAAGGTTAGGTTAGGTATCCTTATGTGGTTTAAGGTTAGTTAGGTTTCATTACAACCAAGGTTAGGTTTTAGGTAATACTTAGTGGCTAAGGTCAGGTTAGGTTCATTAAAACTATAAGGTAGGTTTTGTTATACTTTTATGGTAAGGTGTAGGTTAGGGTTCATTAAAAACCTATAAGGTCTGAAGTTAGGATATCCTTAGTGGTTAAGGTTAGGTTAGGTTTCATTAAAAACCTATAAGGTAGGTTAGGCTATATCTGTGGTAAGGTTAGGTAGTTTTCATAAAACTATAAGGTAGGTTTGGTATGTTTTATTCAAATACGTCCCTGTTATCGAGACCCTGACTAATTTCCCGGCCAAGTTTTAGTGTTTTTTTCTGGATGCGAGATATCAGTTTTTTAATGGAAACGACGACCAAAAATTCGGTGACGAATATTATAATTATTTTAGATAGGGTACCGGAAAATAAAACTATCTCCATAGAAAACGCACCTATTGTAGGCCAGGAAAAAGTAAGTCGGTCTCTTGAAAACGAGCCGCGAAGTTCTCGCTCCATTATTAACCAATTTGCATATCTCCTATAGAGTAGATCTATACACTCCTTCTATTAAAAACTTTTTATATCTCAGCAAGTAGGATTGCGACGAAGCTCATAGAGAAGCTGTTTCTTAGAATCCAATAAGGTGAAACACAGAACAACAACACTCCCAATGTGTAGGGAATTTCTGTCCGGTGTTAAAAATTAACCTTTTTTGTGTTATCCTCGAGCGGGTTGTGCAGAGCGTGCAGTTACCAACCTAAACAACGACTGGGTGGTTAAGTCACTTGAACGTTAGTTGTCCCATAAAGCAGTATTTCTAACACAACAGGTCCACTCCACATGAACATTAACACAAGGGGGGTATGGGGGGGGGCAAAAAAAAAACCCAGTATGTTAGGAGAGTATGGTTGAAACTGCATATTTACCGTCAGAGCCGCCCCGCCACCACCAGCATGGGCAGCATTAAGGCGCCTCTTCCCTCCCACTAAACACCATAAACACCACCACCTGAAATACCCCCCTAATGCCACCTGCCCGCCCACAATGTTTCCCCCAGGAGCCATGACATCCCAGATACACGCACACAACCCAGTAATATCCTGTAGAGTGTAGACCTCACAAGGCGGGCGTCATCCATAAACACACACGCAGAACCAAAGGATACACAGTCACACACACCTTGTATCTATACCTACCTCTACCCACACACTCTAAAGGAACTCCTAATACGTACGGTTACTACAATACAAGAAAAACTAAATAATTTAATCGTTTTCCGTATATATCCGCACAAACTCAGCTCACATCTCCGTCACAACCACACTGCTGCGATATGGGCCCCGGGTAGCATATTGCCGAAGTCTATTGCTATACGGGATCAGGGGAAATTGGAACCAATCAGCGCGCGGTGAGGGCGGGGGTGTGGGAGGGGCTTATACCGAGACCACCGAGAGACAAGGCCTGGTGATTCGCCCGTGACGTCACACCATAAGGATACCACCCGCTCCTCTCCCCGTACAAGTTTACCTAACTAATATAATGTGTATCAGTATAAAAGATATACTGTTATCTTCGGAAATGTTTGTTCTATAATATTATCAAATAAAAAACAGTAAAACACGCAAAGAAAATGCCATTATGAGACTTTCAAGAAATATGCATTAACTTAAACTCTTCGCCATTTAATATTTTGCACGCAAACATTTTAAATGGAGAATATCAATAGAAGCGGAGTTTAATTAGCTTTCCATTGATATATTTCGTTTAGTGATAAATGAATAGCGGCATGCATAAATTAGCGTTAACTAAATATAAAAAATCATGAAACCGGGTAATTTCCTACCTAAATATATGTTTATCAGTATAAAAATATATACTGTTATCTTCGGAAATGTTTGTTCTATAATATTATCAAAAAAAAAAACCGTAAAAACACATAAAGAAATGCCATTCTGAGACTTTCAAGATATATGCATGAACTAAACTTTTCGCCATTTAATATTTTGTAAAAAACCTTTTTACATGGAGAATATCAATAGAAGCGGAATTTAATTAGCTTTCCATTGATATATTTCCTTTTCTGATAATGAATTAGAACCATGCATAAATTAGCGTTAACTAAATAAATAACATCATGAAATGGGGTAATTTACTCGATTCATGATGTTATTTATTAGTTAACGCTAATTTATGCATAGTTCTAATTCATTTATCAGAAAAGGAAGTATATCAATGGAGAGCTAATTAAATTCCGCTTCTATTGATATTCTCCATGTAAATAACAATTCACAAAATATTAAATGGCGAAAAGTTTAAGTTCATGCATATATCTTTAAAGTCTCATAATGGCATTTCTTTAGTGTGTTTACGGTTTTTTATTTGATAATATTATGAAACAAACCTTTCCAAAGATAACAGTATATATTTATATTGATAAACATATATTAGGTAGGAAATTACCGGATTTCATGATTTTTATATTTAGTTAACGCTAATTATGCATGCCACTAATTAATTTATCACTAAACGAAATATATCAATGGAAAGCTAATTAAACTCCGCTTCTATTGATATTCTCCATTTAAAATGTTTGCGAGCAAAATATTAAATGGCGAAGAGTTTAAGTTAATGCATATTTCTTGAAAGTCTCATAATGGCATTTTCTTTGTGTGTTTTACTGTTTTTTATTTGATAATATTATAGAACAAACATTTCCGAAGATAACAGTATATCTTTTATACTGATACACATTATATTAGGTGGGTAAACTTGTACGGGGAGCGGAGCGGGTGGTACCCTTATGGTGTGACGTCACGGGCGATCCACCAGGCCTTATCATCTCGGTGGCCGCCGCTTATACTCAGACGTCCACACACAATATTTACGGGTAACTTGCTATTTTTGTGGGCACATATTGTGCGTGACTGTATTTAAATAATATATTTGTAGAGAGAGAGAGAGAGAGAGAGAGAGAGAGTATAAGATGAATTTATTAAATATTATAATTGCATGCTGTATAATTAAGACAGAGAGAGAGAGAGAGAGAGAGAGAGAGAGAGAGCGAACAGGACAACAACAGCAACAGACAGTTCGGCTTCCGCCTAACAGGTCTGCCAACGACATCCTTCTCCTTATGTCCACCTTATGGCACCAATCCCTGGACAGAGGACGCGACACTCTCGTCATCGCCTTGGACATCGCCGGAGCTTTTGATAGGGTGTGGCACTCCGGTCTCATCACCAAACTCCGCAGCATGGGAGTGACTGGCGGCCTTCTCCACCTCCTTCACGACTACCTGCGAAACAGATCTCTCAGCGTGGCGGTGAACAGACACACTTCGGAAGAACACCCGATTGGAGCTGGTGTCCGACAAGGCAGTGTTCTTGGACCCCTATTATGGAATGTGTTTTTTAACGACCTCCTGATGCTCACCCCGGAGGCACACGCCTACGCGGATGACTGCACCCTCACATTCCCCTGTGACAGTACTGACCACCGCACTACTGTCGCCCTCGTCAACCAAGTGTTGGAGACCATCACGTCATGGGGACGACGGTGGCAGGTTGATCTCGCCCAGGACAAAACACAGGTCATGCTGATCTCCCGGCGACATCACCCCCAGCCACCCCTATTCCCCCCCATTCTTCTGGACGGGAAGGTGTTGCCCTTGCAGCCGACGGTCAACATTCTCGGCGTTGAGGTGAACAGCACCCTCTCCTTCACCAGCCACGTCAGGAAGACAGCCTCTAAGGCCGCAGGCAGGTTGAACTGCGTCAGGCGCATCTCCCACCTCCTTGACGCTCGGGGTGTCACAACCCTTTATGCGGCCCAAGTCCGCTCCTTCATGGAGTACGCCCCCCTGACTTGGTCATCCTGCCCCCCTCGTACCTTGGTCTTCTAGACAAGGTACAAAACCGTGCCCAGCGGCTCATCTCCCTGAAGGCAGCACCAGACATGCAGCTCCCCCCTACAGCCCCTACAGCACAGGCGAGACGTGGCCGGCCTGTGCGTCACGTACAAAATCCTCAAGCAGGGCGCCCCACACCTCGCTATACTCCGGCAGCCGTGGGCGACAACTCACCCATACTCCACCAGGGACGCCAACAAAGAGCGACCAACAAACTCATTGTTCCCTTCGCCAGGACAGCGACCTTCTTCCGCTTCTTCCTGCCGCGATACAGCAGGCTGTGGAACCATGTAGTGCGACAGACGACATGCACCAGGCCGCCCAACTCCAACATCTTCAAGTGTGCAGTGAATGCCTGGCTGATGCCATCTGGACATAATAGTCAACTAAGTGCAGACTAAAAGATAGTTATCGGAA
>JACEEZ010009852.1:65000-83741 GCA_016584305.1 Chionoecetes opilio | reverse complement strand
CCCAATTTAAATTATATTTTTTTTTTAACGTGAATAAATAATGAATTTTAGTATAAGGCAACATGTTTGGGGTCTGTTATTAGTAGATATAAATAGATTGCAGAACACCGCAGTATTCTGGTCCACTGGTCGAGCGTCGCCTCACCACTAGCATAGTTCCGGGTTCGTGTCCTGGCATACTGACCTTTAAAAAAATAGATTGAAAAAAACGATACATTCCACCATAATTAATTTGTCATGTCTCGCCCTAATGTGTAAATAGTTATAGGACGTTCTGAAGAGTTTATGACTGTTGTAAGATCAGATCACAAAAGTGGCACTATAAACAAAAAATAGATTCCTGGGGAGCTTCTAGTCTATTTTTTTTAACGAGGTGAAAATTCCATTCTATCTTAAGGTCTCATGCTTAAAATTATACCAATGTGTACCTGATAATATGGTTAACTATGATTAAATACAACTGAGATTTTAGAAGAAGCGTAAAATTCCCTTCTCCTGGCATTAAATAGCAGTCAGTAAGCAGCAAAGGGTCAGGATTTTTCGCCTTGTTAAAAAAACCTGAGTATAGTTAAGGGATTCCTAATCTTAGCTACCTGTCTGGGTTCATTTTGATGCAAGGAACATGTACTACTTGCATTGGAGGGATTGGTACAAGAGCTGAGCGGGAATCATGTCCATGCTAAGCTCTCGACCACTACACTCTTCGAAAAAAAGGGTAGGAAAAGGGTAGAAAAAGGGTGTTTGTAGTGAAAAAAAAAACTGGGCCCCCCCCTTTTTTACCCCTTCAAATATACCCTTTCGGATGACGCAAAAAAACCCCTTTTTCCAACCCCTCGTTAAAAAAGGGTAGATAAGGGTAGTTAAAAAGGGGAAATCGGCAGAAACTACCCCCACCGGGGCTAGGGTTTTTTAAAAAGGGGAGTGATGGGGCGTACACAATTTGACCCTTAATATACCCCCTTATTTCGGAGTGTACCCCCTCTCCCTTTCTCTCCTCTCTCCTCTATCTCCTCCCCTCTCCTCTATCTTCTCTTCTTCTCTCTCCTTTCTTCTTCTCTCTCTCTCTCTCTCTCTCTCCTCCCCTCTCTTCCCCCCCCTCTCTCTCTCTCTCTTTTCTCTCTCTCTCTCTCTCTCTTCTCTCTCTCTCTCTCTCTCTCTTCTCTCTCTCTCTCTTCTCTCTCTCTCTCTCTCTCTCTCCTCTCTCTCTCTCTCTCTCTCTTCCTCTCTCTCTCCCGTATTGAAGACAAAAAAAGAAACAGCAAAATTAAAAGGGGAAAATTCCAGATGAACCCCGAACTTCCTTTGGTGTTTTGGTTTTAATGAATCTGCTAAACGTTTCTGTCGCAAAAAACTTTTTTTGTTTTTGATTTTCAACAAAAAAGAAAAAAAAAAAAATTGAAACCCCAACTAAACCCTTTTATATCTAACCCATCCTAACCCTTTAAAAAACAAAAAATAAACATCATAAATAAACAAAAAAAATAAATTGCCACGAAACGAAAAAAAAAAAAAAAAAAAAAGAATTTTTTTTTTTTTTTTTCCCAAAAAAAAGTTTTTTGTCCCCCAAAATGAAATTTGATGTTCATCCCGGGAAAAAAAAGCTACATGTCACCAGAGGAAAAAAATTTTTCCCGCTACTCTCTTCTTTTTTTTTTTCATTCTATGCATGAAAGAATTGAAGACAAAGAAAAATAAAAAAAAAAAAATTTTAAATGAAAAAAGGGGGTGTGTGTGTTTTTGGGGGTGTGTGTGGTGTTTTGGGTTTGTTGGTGTTTTGTTGTTTTTGTGTTTGGGGGGGTTGTGGGTTTTTTTTTTGTTTTTTGTGTTGTGTTGGGGGTTGGGGGGTGGTTGGTTTTGGTGGGTGGGGAAATTAAAAAACGGGTAACATCTTATATTAATTATTTTATACGTTGCTTTTGCCTAATTTATCTCTTTCTGCATCAAGTTCATGTACCTAAATCCATTCGGTAAAGGTGAACCATTAATGCTTGATATTAATAGATCAGCAATTACAAGCAAGTACGTAATCGACAAGTATGTACGTAATCGACAAGTATGTACGTAATGGACAAGTATGTACGTAATCGACAAGTATGTACGTAATCGACAAGTATGTACGTAATGGACAAGTATGTACGTAATCGACAAGTATGTACGTAATCGACAAGTATGTACGTAATCGACAAGTATGTACGTAATCGACAAATATGCACGTAATCGACAAGTATGCACGTAATCGACAAATATGCACGTAATCGACAAGTATGCACGTAATCGACAAGTATGTACGTAATCGACAAGTATGCACGTAATCGACAAATATGCACGCAATCGACAAGTATGCACGTAATCGACAAGTATGCACGTAATCGACAAGTATGTACGTAATCGACAAGTATGTACGTAATCGACAAGTATGCACGCAATCGACAAGTATGCACGTAATCGACAAGTATGCACGTAATCGACAAGTATGCACGTAATCGACAAGTATGCACGTAATCGACAAGTATGCACGTAATCGACAAGTATGCACGTAATCGACAAGTATGCACGTAATCGACAAGTATGTACGTAATCGACAAGTCTGCACGTAATCGACAAGTATGCACGTAATCGACAAATATGTACGTAATCGACAAGTATGTACGTAATCGACAAATATGCACGTAATCGACAAGTATGCACGTAATCGACAAGTATGCACGTAATCGACAAGTATGTACGTAATCGACAAATATGCACGTAATCGACAAGTATGCACGTAATCGACAAGTATGTACGTAATCGACAAATATGCACGTAATCGACAAGTATGTACGTAATCGACAAATATGCACGTAATCGACAAGTATGTACGATTAAAAAAGAAAACTGGAAAAGTCAGTGAAAATGTTGAAATCACCAAATGTGTCTTAAGAAAGAAAAAATTGGAGTCCGTCCCGTTACTCGATAGTTTTTTTGTCTTTTTTTCAGCGTGAGTTTCCGCTTGAGATGTTCTTTAGTTTCTTGCAATATACAGAGAATTACATTTAGGGAGGGAAATGTAGAACAGTATGAAAATATTCTGTGCAAGTTTGTGACCGAAACTTCTCCCAAAATTGATGTATTGTTTTTCATTTTACTCAAGTGCTTCATTTTACTAAACGGTTTTATTAATTTTATTCAAGTGCTTCATTTTACTCAAGTGCTTCATTTTACTCAAGTGCTTAATTTTACTCAAGGCTTCATTTTACTCAAGTGCTTCATTTTACTCAAGTGCTTCATTTTACTCAAGTGCTTCATTTTACTCAAGTGCTTCATTTTACTCAAGTGCTTCATTTTACTCAAGTGAGTAATTTTACTCAAGTGAGTAATTTTAATCGAGTGCTTCATTTTAATCGAGTGCTTCCTTTTACTCAGGTGCTTCCTTTTACTCAGGTGCTTCCTTTTACTCAGGTGCTTCATTTTACTCAAGTGTTTTATTAATTTTATTCAAGTGCTTAATTTTACTCAAGTATTTTATTCATTTTATTCAAGTGCTTCATTTTACTCAAGTGTTTCATTTTCCTCAAGTGCTTCATTTTATTCAAGTGTTTTATTCATTTTATTCAAGTGCTTCATTGTACTCAAGTGCTTCATTTTACTCTAGTGCTTCATTGTACTCAAGTGCTTCATTGTACTCAAGTGCTTCATTGTACTCAAGTGCTTCATTGTACTCAAGTGCTTCATTGTACTCAAGTGCTTCATTGTACTCAAGTGCTTCATTGTACTCAAGTGCTTCATTGTACTCAAGTGCTTCATTTTACTCAAGGGCTTCATTTTACTCAAGTGGATCATTTTACTCAAGTGGATCATTTTACTCAAGTGGATCATTTTACTCAAGTGCTTCATTTTACTCAAGTGCTTCATTTTACTCAAATGCTTCATTTTACTCAAGTGCTTCATTTTACTCAAGTGCTTCATTTTACTCAAGTGCTTCATTTTACTCAAGTGCTTCATTTTACTCAAGTGCTTCATTTTACTCAAGTGGATCATTGTACTCAAGTGCTTCATTGTACTCAAGTGCTTCATTGTACTCAAGTGGATCATTTTACTCAAGGGCTTCATTTTACTCAAGGGCTTCATTTTACTCAAGTGGATCATTTTACTCAAGTGGATCGTGTTACTCAAGTGGATCATTTTACTCAAGTGGATCATTTTACTCAAGTGGATCATTTTACTCAAGTGGATCATTTTACTCAAGTGGATCATTTTACTCAAGTGCTTCATTTTACTCAAGTGCTTCATTTTACTCAAGTGGATCATTTTACTCACGTGCTTCATTTTACTCAAGTGGATCATTTTACTCAGGTGCTTCATTTTACTCAAGTGGATCATTTTACTCAAGTGCTTCATTTTACTCAAGTGGATCATTTTACTCACGTGCTTCATTTTACTCAAGTGGATCATTTTACTCACGTGCTTCATTTTACTCAAGTGGATCATTTTACTCAAGTGCTTCATTTTACTCAAGTGGATCATTTTACTCAAGTGCTTCATTTTACTCAAGTGGATCATTTTACTCAAGTGCTTCATTTTACTCAAGTGGATCATTTTACTCAAGTGGATAATTTTACTCAAGTGCTTCATTTTACTCAACTGGATCATTTTACTCAAGTGGATCATTTTACTCAAGTGGATAATTTTACTCAAGTGGATAATTTTACTCAAGTGGATTATTTTACTCAAGTGGATCATTTTACTCAAGTGGATCATTTTACTCAAGTGGATCATTTTACACAAGTGGATAATTTTACTCAAGTGCTTCATTTTACTCAAGTGCTTCATTTTACTCAAGTGCTTCATTTTACTCAAGTGCTTCATTTTACTCAAGTGCTTCATTTTACTCAAGTGCTTCATTTTACTCAAGTGGATCATTTTACTCAAGTGGATCATTTTACTCAAGTGGATCATTTTACTCAAGTGCTTCATTTTACTCAAGTGCTTCATTGTACTCAAGTGCTTCATTGTACTCAAGTGGATCATTTTACTCACGTGCTTCATTTTACTCAAGTGGATCATTTTACTCAAGTGCTTCATTTTACTCAAGTGGATCATTTTACTCAAGTGGATCATTTTGCTCAAGTGGATCATTTTACTCAAGTGGATCATTTTACTCAAGTGGATCATTTACTCAAGTGGATCATTTTAGTCAAGTGGATCATTTTACTCAAGTGCTTCATTTTACTCAAGTGCTTCATTTTACTCAAGTGGATAATTTTACTCACGTGCTTCATTTTACTCAAGTGGATAATTTTACTCAAGTGGATAATTTTACTCAAGTGGATCATTTTACTCAAGTGGATCATTTTACTCAAGTGGATCATTTTACTCAAGTGGATCATTTTACTCAAGTGGATAATTTTACTCAAGTGGATCATTTTACTCAAGTGCTTCATTTTACTCAAGTGCTTCATTTTACTCAAGTGGATCATTTTACTCAAGTGGATCATTTTACTCAAGTGCTTCATTTTACTCAAGTGGATCATTTTACTCAAGTGGATCATTTTACTCAAGTGGATAATTTTACTCAAGTGCTTCATTTTACTCAGTGCTTCATTTTACTCAAGTGGATCATTTTACTCAAGTGGATCATTTTACTCAAGTGGATCATTTTACTCAAGTGCTTCATTTTACTCAAGTGGATCATTTTACTCAAGTGGATCATTTTACTCAAGTGGATCATTTTACTCAAGTGGATCATTTTACTCAAGTGGATCATTTTACTCAAGTGGATCATTTTACTCAAGTGGATCATTTTACTCAAGTGGATCATTTTACTCAAGTGGATCATTTTACTCAAGTGCTTCATTTTACTCAAGTGGATCATTTTACTCAAGTGAATAATTTTACTCAAGTGCTTCATTTTACTCAAGTGGATAATTTTACTCAAGTGCTTCATTTTACTCAAGTGGATAATTTTACTCAAGTGGATCATTTTACTCAAGTGGATCATTTTACTCAAGTGCTTCATTTTACTCAAGTGGATCATTTACTCAAGTGGATCATTTTACTCAAGTGGATCATTTACTCAAGTGCTTCATTTTACTCAAAGTGGATCATTTTACTCAAGTGGATCATTTTACTCAAGTGCTTCATTTTACTCAAGTGGATCATTTTACTCAAGTGCTTCATTTTACTCAGTGCTTCATTTTACTCAAGTGGATCATTTTACTCAAGTGAATAATTTTACTCAAGTGCTTCATTTTACTCAAGTGGATAATTTTACTCAAGTGCTTCATTTTACTCAAGTGGATCATTTTACTCAAGTGGATCATTTTACTCAAGTGGATCATTTTACTCAAGTGCTTCATTTTACTCAAGTGGATCATTTTACTCAAGTGGATCATTTTACTCAAGTGCTTCATTTTACTCAAGTGGATAATTTTACTCAAGTGCTTCATTTTACTCAAGTGGATCATTTTACTCAAGTGGATCATTTTACTCAAGTGGATAATTTTACTCAAGTGCTTAATTTTACTCAAGTGGATCATTTTACTCAAGTGGATCATTTTACTCAAGTGGATAATTTTACTCAAGTGGATCATTTTACTCAAAGTGCTTTATTCCTCATTTTGCTTTAGTCTTCATTCTTTCTTTTATATCTTTAAACGTTCCAATGTATTCATTGTTGTTTATTTGCATTTATTTCTTCCTTCTTTCTCTTTTGCTTTCAGATTTTCTTTCAGTCTTATTTCCCGGTCCTCTTTTTTCTATTATTTTTGTATTTCATCATCATCATCATCATCATTATCATCATCATCATCATCAGCAGCAGCATTTTAGTCCTGCACCACCATGTCTCCTCTTCTTCCTCCTCCTCTCCTCCTCCTCCATCCCTTCCTCCCCCTCTTCCTCGTCCTCTGGTTTCTCCTCCTCCTTCATCATTTTTTTTGTATCGTGTACCCTATTTCCTGCACATTTTCCTACTCATATTCCTGCCTCATCTCCTTTTCCTTTCGCTCTCTCATCTGTTTTTGTTCTTTTTATATTTCTTTTACATTTATATTATATTTTATCTGCAGTTTCCTCCGTTCTGTTATGTTTTTTGTGGATTTTTTTCTTTTTTACTCTCTCTTTTTGCCATTCTTTTAATCTAGCCTAACTTTGTTTATTTTGGTCTTGTCTACTCTCTCTCTCTCTCTCTCTCTCTCTCTCTCTCCTCTCTCTCTCTCTCTCTCTCTCTCTCTCTCTCTCTCTCTCTCTCTCTCTCTCTCTCTCTCTCTCTCTCTCTCTCTCTCTCTCTCTCTCTCTCTCTCTCTCTCGTCTGTCGAAACATCTATCCGTCCAGCTGTCCATCTCTGTCAATAATAATGTTAACCATGAGTCACTTTTTCTGTCTAATTTCTATCTTGTTCATCCTTCACCTCCTTTATTTTCACCTCCTCCTCCTGTTTCTCCATCTCTTGAATCTCATACACTTTCTTCTCCTTGTTCGAGAGAGAGAGAGAGAGAGAGAGAAGAGAGAGAGAGAGAGAGAAGAAGAGAGAAGAGAGAGAGAGAGAGAGAGAGAAGAGAGAGGGGGGGGGGGAAAGGGGGAGAGAAGATAAGATAAGATTTTCATCCTATCTAGACACTTTGCAAGTACCAACTACAAGGTTATTGACTATACAAAGCGCCGCCACGTCAGCATCATGAACTAGGCGGACTCGAACCGCTGACCGAATGCACAGGGACGCTGCACATTGCGAACTCACGTCTCTACCAACCTTGCCACCCTGACGAGAGAGAGAGAGAGAGAGAGAGAGAGAGAGAGAGAGAGAGAGAGAGAGAGTCCACATTGGTCCACAAAGCTTATAATATTACCTCAGCTAACCAGCCAGCCAGCCACCCTCCCTTCCTTTCCTTCCCCGCTTCTCCCCAGGCCTAATAGATGCGTTTTTAATCCGTCCGGCGTATAATGATCGTTTAACTCGACGTGATCAGCTGGGGCGGCTTTCTAATCCCGGGCCATCAGTAATTTATATCTCCGGTATTACTGTCTCGCTAAATTTTGCCGTCTGTAGATCACCAGTTAATAATTTGCGGACTAATAGAGATGAAAAGATAAGGCGGTAAACTGGGACTCTTTCCATCTGAAGCGACACTAAAAACGGGTGCTGCTGCTGCTGTTACCTGCATATATATACATTATCCTGTACCCTTGGAGCTCGTATGTCCCGCCCCGGATCCTCCACAACCAGCCAGTCATAAGGCAGAATCCAAACTGAACTCGTTTCTGATTGGGCGAGGCAGTGTTTGCAATTGTGTATCATTAGCGTTCGGGGTGAGCTTGATATCGGAGGCAAAGGAGTACCCGAGGCGAGAGTCGAACCTTGTCACCTTGGAAGAAAACGGGCACAAGAGGAGGCGGTGAGATCGAGCGTCGAGGGTCTTATGACGGAGCGGCGTGAGGGTGAAGATGGGGCACCAGCATTGCGGGACGACGAGGAGGCCGTGCGATGTGTGTGTTACATCTGAGAGGGAGCATCGCAGCATCGCAGGACTAGGCTGTGTCCTCTGCGACTCTGTGTTCTCCGACCTCAGTGGCGTTGTTGGAAAAGTGAAGATGCACTGAGAGAGAGAGAGAGAGAGAGAGAGAGAGAGAGAGAGAGAGAGAGAGAGAGAGAGAGAGAGAGAGAGAGAGAGAGAGAGAGAGAGAGAGAGAGAGAGAGAGAGAATGCAAAAGCTTTTATAGTACATCGAGAGATTAGTAGGGAGGAGGAGGAGGAATGCATAGGAATACATAGGAAATACAGATACCAGGAGTCTCTTTAGTCTACTGCGAGCGTATCTGCTGAATTTTCAAGCTGGAGTCAAGTGTCTTGGAAGCTTAGACCGGACTTCCTCTTACCTCACCTCAACAAGGGAAGATATGGATGTGCTTAAGGGGAATTTATGTTTACCATCATAGCCATAGCTTATTTTACCCTCCTCGTCAACACCAGACAGTAAGCTGATATGATCCCATGGGTCTCTGAACTCGTTATCATCACCCTTGCATATTTTGCCTTCCTTTTCGTCATGAGGCAGTAAGCTGATATCAGGAGCAGCAGGTCTTGGCTTCCACTGCTCCTATCTGTCTGTGGTGCCCAACGAGCTTATCATCAACAACTGGGCAATCGAAGGGGAGGATATTTATTTTGTTGAAGACAGTATGGATAATTGAATAGGCGGGAATGGAAGGTATAAAATTGTATCCATTTTTCCCCATTATTCTATTCCTTCTATACATATCGAAAATGTGTTAGTACTTAGTAACGCAGGTTTATGGAACTGTCGCCGATGGGAATTCTCGCCGAAACAACAAACTAGAACTCTCGTCGACGTGGAAATTTTAACCTAACCTGGACAATGGCACCTAATCTAACCTAACTGATCAAGCTAACGCTAGTATTTCATCCCTGAATGCAGAAACACGGGTAACACTTGATTAAATGTATATATTGGGTCCTGTAATATCAAGAATTGGAACACTCGACGACGGCGGCGAGAGTTCCGATCGGCGACAGTTCCAGGTACCGTAACGCACAACAGAGAAACCCTGTGAAATGGCGTGGGCTGCGTTATATGTTTCTACTACTCAGATATCTGTTTAATTGTTCAGTGGAGTTAAGTATATACTGAGTGATCTACGCAGCTCAATGGCAAGAAGACACACTGGATGCGATCATGGTGCAGCGTGCGTACTTTTGAATGCATTGTGTACAGCATTTATACAGTGTTTGTAGCAGTATTTTGTTCGCAAGTTAACATTGAAAAAATTATTCAATGCGATGGATGAACTGATGAACAAATAATGAATAGACAATTACATAAACAAACAGCTGAAATCATGAAAAACCTTAAATACACCAACCAGCAAACACAAGCACGTATACCAGTAACAATGTTTAGTATATTATGTGATAAAATGATACCCTGATGTTTCGTAAAAGATGAAGCAAAATTAGTATCAGTCACTGGTGGTGGTGGTGATAGTGGTGGTGGTGGTGGTGGTGAGTGGTGGTGGTTGAGGACGCCACACCTTCGATAATGAGCACCAACACACCTGCTTCAGTATCCCGGTGGCGTCTTAGGTCAACGGCTTGCTTTACACACACACACACACACACACATTTCAAGGCAGTATTCTAATGGATATTGTCTACTAAAGGCATTTCTCGTTTTCTCTTCCTTCTCCTTGATCTCCTCCTCCTCCTCCTCCTCCTCCTCCTCCTCCTCCTCCTCCTCCTCCTCCTCCTCCTCTTTCTAATTATCAGTTTTACTCCTCGTGCTCATCATTGCCCTCCTATATTTCCTACTTCTCTTGCTCTTCCTCCTCTTGCTCTTTCTCCTCTTCTTCTTCCTCCTCTTCTTCTTCCTCCATCTCCTCCTCAGAAACATAATGAATATTATAGGTATCATCATTTACATTGTATACATCTTTTCCTCTGCCTCCTCCTGCTCCTGCTCTTACTCCTACTCCTCTGCCTCCTCCTCCTCCTCTTGTTGCTCCTCTGCCTCCTCCTGCTCCTGCTCTTACTCCTACTCCTCTGCCTCCTCCTCCTCCTCTTGTTGCTCCTCTGCCTCCTCCTCCTCCTACTCCTCCTGCTCCTCCTGCCGCTGCTGCCAGGCGTGCCATGACGAAGGTAAGTCGTCTCTCGGCCGCTGGTTTATGACGCTGAGTCTTGTTATTGGTGGTCGGGAAGCCAGTCCGCCGCTCAGACCGGTTCTTCCCGCCCTCCGCTGTGATGTTGAGGCTGCTGCTGCTCCTGTCGCCTGTGTCATGCTGATGTTGCTTCTCTCTCTCTCTCTCTCTCTCTCTCTCTCTCTCTCTCTCTCTCTCTCTCTCTCTCTCTCTCTCTCTCTCTCTCTCTCTCTCTCTCTCTCTCTCTCTCTCTCTCTCTGTGTTTTCGAATCTCGTCTGCATTATCCTTTCTTGTCATATACAATTGGTTGTTCTTCTCTCTCTCTCCTCTCTCTCTCCTCCTCCTCTCTCCTCTCTCCTCCTCCTCCTCCTCCTCCTCTCTCTCTCTCTCATCTCTTCTGCTTCCTTTTTTTCTCTCCTCCTTCCACTCTCTCTCTTGTGTTTCTCTCTCTGCATTATCCTTTCTCGTTCTACATTGGTTGCTTACTCTTTCTCCTCCCCCCCTCTCCTCTCTCTCTCCTCCTCCTCCTCCTCCTCCTCCTCCTCTCCTCTCTCTCCTCCTCTCCTCTCTCCTCCTCCTCCTTACATCTTTCTCTTTCTTCCTCTCTCCTCTCTCTCTCTTTCTCTCCTTCCTCTCCTCCTTCACCGTTCGCCTTCTCTCTTCTCCCCCCCCCCTCTCTCTCTCTCTCTCTCTCTCTCTCTCTCTCTCTCTCTCTCTCTCTCTCTCTCTCTCTCTCTCTCTCTCTCTCTCTCTCTCCTCTCTCTCTCTCTCTCTCTCTCTTGGGTTATTCACGCTCAAAGATTCGTCACACGTCCTGGACAACACCTGTCGTGGATGCATCGTCGCTACCCACCAAGCTGCGTCAGTCAAGCGAGAAGTTGCAGATTTCAATGTCTAGCTTTTAGGTTTGTATGATGAAGAGGTGCGTGAATCTTCTTCTTCTTGTGACCTCTTTCGCTTAGTATCGCTTCGTAGGTCCTCTCCTCTCCTCTCCTCTTTGTGGCGTCTGTAGCGATGTATGTCCGATCCGATCCGATAGGTGTTTGGGGTGTAATGCCTTATCAATGGCATCCCTACGTTGATTTGCTGCGACTTCTACTCTTCCTGCTGTTGTTGATTGTGGTGTTACTGCTGGTTATTGAGTTCTTTTAACCCGATGTCTCTTGTTTTAGCTGTTCAGTTCAGTTCAGGTGTGGGTCGGGAGTCTGGCCTTTTTCATCGGCACTCCCTGACGTGTTTCTTCTTGCTGTCTGGGTCTTTAGTTAATTGTCTTCTCTTATTCTGTCTTTTAATTGCTTTCTCTTTCTTTCCTCTTATTTTCTCTTGGCATCTAAAAACTGTTGATTGTTCTTTTTGCTTCTTCCACATTTCTATCTCCAAACAAATACTCCCCCACTATATCCACATACAGTCATAGCTTTGTATGTCTCTTGCTATCTGTTGGTGTGTTGGTGGTAGTATTGGTGGTGTTGATGGTGATGTATGTCTTGCTATCTCTTGGTGTGTTGGTGGTAGTATTGGTGGTGTTGATGGTGATGGGGGTGGGCTGCAGCGACGGCTTTCCCAGACTTGTTCTCTGATACACCACAACCCCGAGAGGCCACTGGTCAGGTAACACTCGCCCGTCGCCTGCGGGGGTGCGAGGAGGGCGGGCAGGAGGCGGGTTAGAGGGAGAGGGGGCGGAGGGGTGGAGTCGTGTCTAGGAGTCACTGCCGCGAGGGACGTCAGACACGAGACCAGCTATTAGAAAGTTTAAAGGATGTTTAATAAATTATGTATAGTGAGGAGCATTAACGTAGCCCAGCGCCATAAGGCTGAGAGAGGCGCGGCGATCAGGCCAATCCCCTCACGAAGCCTTGACGGGACTCTTCCTGTGACGCCGCCAGCTGATCTGCGCGACACCGACCCGGGATAAAAACTGGATTAAAGTGAGACTGAGCCGGTCAAGGGAGGAGGATGAGCAGGAAGAGGTGCAAGAGGAGGAGGAGCAGGAAGAGGTGCAAGAGGAGGATGAGCAGGAAGAGGTGCAAGAGGAGGAGGAAGAGCAGGAAGAGGTGCAAGAGGAGGAGGAAGAGCAGGAAGAGGTGCAAGAGGAGGAGGAAGAGCAGGAAGAGGTGCAAGAGGAGGAGGAGGAGGAGGAAGAGGTGCAAGAAGAGGAGGATGAGCAGGAAGAGGTGCAAGAGGAGGAAGAGCAGGAAGAGGTGCAAGAGGAGGAGGATGAGCAGGAAGAGGTGCAAGAGGAGGAGGATGAGCAGGAAGAGGTGCAAGAGGAGGAGGAAGAGCAGGAAGAGGTGCAAGAGGAGAGAGAAGAGCAGGAAGAGGTGCAAGAGGAGGAGGAGCAGGAAGAGGTGCAAGAGGAGGAAGAGCAGGAAGAGGTGCAAGAGGAGGAAGAGCAGGAAGAGGTGCAAGAGGAGGAAGAGCCGGAAGAGGTGCAAGAGGAGGAGGATGAGCAGGAAGAGGTGCAAGAGGAGGAGGAAGAGCAGGAAGAGGTGCAAGAGGAGGAGGAGCAGGAAGAGGTGCAAGAGGAGGAAGAGCAGGAAGAGGTGCAAGGAGGAGGAGGATGAGCAGGAAGAGGTGCAAGAGGAGGAGGAAGAGCAGGAAGAGGTGCAAGAGGAGGAGGAAGAGCAGGAAGAGGTGCAAGAGGAGGAAGAGCAGAAAGAGGTGCAAGAGGAGAGGATGAGCAGGAAGAGGTGCAAGAGGAGGAGGAAGAGCAGGAAGAGGTGCAAGAGGAGGAAGAGCAGAAAGAGGTGCAAGAGGAGGAGGATGAGCAGGAAGAGGTGCAAGAGGAGGAGGAAGAGCAGGAAGAGGTGCAAGAGGAGGAAGAGCAGAAAGAGGTGCAAGAGGAGGAGGATGAGCAGGAAGAGGTGCAAGAGGAGGAGGAAGAGCAGGAAGAGGTGCAAGAGGAGGAAGAGCAGAAAGAGGTGCAAGAGGAGGAGGATGAGCAGGAAGAGGTGCAAGAGGAGGAGGAAAGCAGGAAGAGGTGCAAGAGGAGGAGGAAGAGCAGGAAGAGGTGCAAGAGGAGGAGGATGAGCAGGAAGAGGTGCAAGAGGAGGAGGAAGAGCAGGAAGAGGTGCAAGAGGAGGAGGAAGAGCAGGAAGAGGTGCAAGAGGAGGAGGATGAGCAGGAAGAGGTGCAAGAGGAGGAGGATGAGCAGGAAGAGGTGCAAGAGGAGGAGGAAGAGCAGGAAGAGGTGCAAGAGGAGGAAGAGCAGAAAGAGGTGCAAGAGGAGGAGGAAGAGCAGGAAGAGGTGCAAGAGGAGGAGGAAGAGCAGGAAGAGGTGCAAGAGGAGGAGGATGAGCAGGAAGAGGTGCAAGAGGAGGAGGATGAGCAGGAAGAGGTGCAAGAGGAGGAAGAGCCGGAAGAGGTGCAAGAGGAGGAAGAGCCGGAAGAGGTGCAAGAGGAGGATGAGCAGGAAGAGGTGCAAGAGGAGGAAGAGCAGGAAGAGGTGCAAGAGGAGGAGGATGAGCAGAAAGAGGTGGAAGAGGAGGAGGAGGAGCAGGAAGAGGTGCAAGAGGAGGAGGATGAGCAGGAAGAGGTACAAGAGGAGGAAGAGCAGAAGAGGTGCAAGAGGAGGAGGAAGAGCAGGAAGAGGTGCAAGAGGAGGAGGAAGAGCAGGAAGAGGTGCAAGAGGAGAAGAGCCGGAAGAGGTGCAAGAGGAGGATGAGCAGGAAGAGGTGCAAGAGGAGGAAGAGCAGGAAGAGGTGCAAGAGGAGGAAGAGCAGGAAGAGGTGCAAGAGGAGGATGAGCAGGAAGAGGTGCAAGAGGAGGAGGATGAGCAGGAAGAGGTAGAAGAGGAGGAGGAAGAGCAGGAAGAGGTGCAAGAGGAGGATGAGCAGGAAGAGGTGCAAGAGGAGGATGAGCAGGAAGAGGTGCAAGAGGAGGATGAGCAGGAAGAGGTGCAAGAGGAGGAGGATGAGCAGAAGAGGTGAAAGAGGAGGAGGAAGAGCAGGAAGAGGTGCAAGAGGAGGATGAGCAGGAAGAGGTGCAAGAGGAGGAGGATGAGCAGGAAGAGGTGCAAGAAGAGGAGGATGAGCAGGAAGAGGTGCAAGAGGAGGATGAGCAGGAAGAGGTGAAAGAGAGGAGGATGAGCAGGAAGAGGTGCAAGAGGAGGAGGATGAGCAGGAAGAGGTGCAAGAGGAGGATGAGCAGGAAGAGGTGCTTCAAGAGGAGGAGGAGGAGCAGGAAGAGGTGCAAGAGGAGGATGAGCAGGAAGAGGTGAAAGAGGAGGAGGATGAGCAGGAAGAGGTGCTTCAAGAGGAGGAGGATGAGCAGGAAGAGGTGCAAGAGGAGGATGAGCAGGAAGAGGTGCAAGAGGAGAAGGATGAGCAGGAAGAGGTGCAAGAGGAGGATGAGCAGGAAGAGGTGCAAGAGGAGGAGGATGAGCAGGAAGAGGTGCAAGAGGAGGAGGAAGAGCAGGAAGAGGTGCAAGAGGAGGAAGAGCAGAAGAGGTGCTTCAAGAGGAGGAGGATGAGCAGGAAGAGGTGCAAGAGGAGGAGGAGCAGGAAGAGGTGCAAGAGGAGGAGGAGGAGCAGGAAGAGGTGCAAGAGGAGGAGGAGAGCAGGAAGAGGTGCAAGAGGAGGAGGAGAGCAGGAAGAGGTGCAAGAGGAGGAGGAAGAGCAGGAAGAGGTGCAAGAGGAGGAGGATGAGCAGGAAGAGGTGCAAGAGGAGGAGGAGCAGGAAGAGGTGCAAGAGGAGGAGGATGAGCAGGAAGAGGTGCAAGAGGAGGAGGATGAGCAGGAAGAGGTGCAAGAGGAGGATGAGCAGGAAGAGGTGCTTCAAGAGGAGGAGGATGAGCAGGAAGAGGTGCAAGAAGAGGAGGATGAGCAGGAAGAGGTGCAAGGAGGAGGATGAGCAGGAAGAGGTGCAAGAGGAGGAAGAGCAGGAAGAGGTGCAAGAGGAGGAGGAGGAGGAGGAGGTGTAGGAGGTTGAGGTGGATTCACTTATGTCTTCTCATTTTGCTTCTCATCCACCTCCTCCTCCGTTCTCCCACTCCTCCTCATCTTCCCAGTAAAAACCCACCGCTCAGAGGACACAGGGACGAGAAACTGCCATTAACCTGTCGTAATAACTCATTCATTCGCATTAGAGATTTTTTTCCACCTTAGTAGTCAATTAACATAAACGTCAGATTGTACAAGTATGATAAACCACTCAAGCTGGGAACCAAGACTCAGGAGCTCCTCAAGAAGACTTCACATGGTCCTCCTCCTCCTCCTCCTCCTCTTCCTCCTCCTCCTCCTCCTCCTCCTCCTCCTCCTCCTCCTCCTCCTCCTCCTCCTCCTCCTTCTCCTCCTCCTTCTCTTCCTAGCTGGTCTCGCCTCATTGGGTAACCTACGTAATTTGTCTCGCCTTTACGACCACCACCTCAACCCCTCACTTACGATTTGTTGCTGTGAATCTGTCTCGCTACTGAAGTTACGTGTGAGGTCCCATCTCTTCTCCCGTTCCCTCTCTCTCCCTCTCCCTTTCCCTCTCTCTCCCTCTCCCTTTCCCTCTCTCTCCCTCTCCCTGTCAGTCTGTCTCCTGTATTAGCGTGATTGAAAGTGTACACTGTTTTGTTCGGATGTAGAGTGTAGGTCGTTTGTGTGTAAGGGCCTTGGTGTAGCTCGCTGATTTTGTGTAAGTGTGGCCTGTAAGTGTGTAAGTATAACCATGGCCTGCGTCTCCCTGGCCTGCTTGCTTGTGAGTTACATAATGACCTGGTTTCGTATACTGTACTGTAACGGTGTCTCATCATTTCTTGTGTAACTAGTTCATGTAGAAACAGAGACCTTCTTAAGGAATTCAACTGTGGCTTGGTGATACGTAGATAGACTGTATACTTTTATTTTCAGTCGTAACCCCTTGAGACCCAGAACATAATTTCCATTGTAATTTGACAACCATTAGGCAATTTTTAGTGACTATATGCAATGTTTTATAGATATGACCTGTTTAGTATCCTTGTAGACTAACTAATTTAGAATATTAAGCTACTTTTTGTAATTTCATGGCTAACAACAGACAATTTTTTTTATAGCCAATGAAAGATCTGGGCGTGAAGGGGTTAATAACATCGGGTTAAAGTATATAGACTGTTAATTTGCACTTCAACTGTGACATCTCTGGAACATACACGTGGCCTTGGGACTGGCTTGATAATGACCTTCCCGAGGGATCTACAAGTGGTCTTTTGATCTCTAAACAATTACTCTCTTTTGGTGGTGTAAACAGGGCTCATTTCCACCGCTTTGAACAGAACTGATCTTTGTCCTGCACAGATGGATGCCTGTATAGCGGCCGCCGCGAGATTCTCCTTCAAGTTGTCAGGTTCTTTGATGATTCCTTCGCTAGTTCGTGCATCTGTTTAACCATCTTTGCATCTGTTTTAGATCATTTTGGGTCCTATCAAATGTGTCTTCCAGATCTACCACAGTTTTTCTTCTATGCCATCATTTTTTTGGTAACATACGTATCTTGTCATTGGTGTATTTCTAGTGTGTGTGTGTGTGTGTGTGTGTGTGTGTGTGCGTGTGTGTGTGTGTGTGTGTGTTTGTGTGTGTGTATGTGCGTGTGCGTGTGTGTGTTTTTTTTTTCTTCACCTACGGTCTTGTCCACATACCCTCTCAGTGCGAGCTTGGAGCTTATTATTACCGATCTTTGGGCAATGCTGGGACCTCACACACCACACACCCCCATCCCCTTGCTCAAGAGGGACAGTAACCGCCCGAATTTGTCAGTGAAAAATTCCGGGGAGCGCGAGGATTCGAACCGCCTATCCGCAGAATGGGAGACCAGCACGTTATCAACCTGACCATCGCGCGGTCTGTGTCGTCGATCTGTGCCGTGTGTGTGTGTGTGTGTGTGTGTGTGTGTGTGTGTGTGTGTGTGTGTGTGTGTGTGTGTGTGTGTTTTATCTTTAGAGGAGAGACAGCGACGATGCATGTTATGGGTTTTGTAATTTTTTCTCGTCATTCTCTCTCTCTCTCTCTCTCTCTCTCTCTTCTCCTCTCTCTCTCTCTCTCTCTCTCTCTCTCTCTCTCTCTCTCTCTCTCTCTCTCTCTCTCTCCTCTCTCTCTCTCTCTCTCTCTCTCTCTCTCTCTCTCTCTCTCTCTCTCTCTCACTGACTTTCTTTGGCTACAAGGGAGTTGAAAACCTGCGGGAAGGGAGTAAAAAAGTTGCCGTAAAATGTTACTAGTTATCGCCCTTTGAAAAAAAAGTCAATCTTCCCACAGTAACTTTAAGACATAATTTACACAACTCTCTTCGCAACTCAGAACCGATGGAAAAAGAACAGAAGAAATACAAAGATGGAAGAAGGCAATAATACCTCATATACCCACAACATAATAAGACATAGTTTACCTAATACTCCACAGGCACATTCACCTTTTTAGGCATTAAGTCAATCAATCAATCCACAGAACCAAAATCCGATGGGAAAGATGGCAGAGGACGCATATACATAGATTAGGGGTAGGAGGAAGAAAAGTATACCTGTCTATTGCCTTATCAAGCAACTCTGCATCCTACACCGCAAACATCCCGTCAGTCCGCCTCAATTGGGCTCGTACTGAACACGGCACGTCACGAAGCGCTTACAACCCCTAAACGGATAAATTACCTCATAAATTCTTGGCGCCGCGGGTAAATAACACGTCTAGGGACTCTGCTGCCGCGAACAACTTGCCTCGTAAGCGGAGATTCATTAATCAAGAGAGGGTGGTCAGCCCTCAGTATGCAGTTTGTTGGGACGCCGTGGAACAACCTTTATCGTTCACGTCTTGTATTGAACGAGAGGTTTGTTTGTGCGTTGCGTTTGTTGTTTACTCTACAGCAGGAGCAGGAAAAGCAGGAAGCAACAACAATAACAACAGCAGTGACAATAACACCAGGAGCAGGAAAAGCAGAAGCAACAATAACAACAACACCAGCAGTGACAATAACACCAGGAGCAGGAAAAGCAGAAGCAACAACAATAACAACAGCAGTGACAATAACACCAGGAGCAGGAAAAGCAGAAGCAACAACAATAACAACAGCAGTGACAATAACACCAGGAGCAGGAAAAGCAGAAGCAACAGCAATAACAACACCAGCAGCGACAATAACACCAGGAGCAGGAAAAGCA
>JACEEZ010009852.1:52500-55000 GCA_016584305.1 Chionoecetes opilio | reverse complement strand
CACACACACACACACACACACACACACACACACACACCCCACACACCACACACACACACACCCACACACACACACACACACACACACACACCACACACACCACACACACACACACACACACACAACACACCACACACACACACACACACACCACACACACACACACACACACACACACACACACACACACACACACACACACACACACACACACACACACACACACCACACACACACACACACACACACACCACACACACACACACACACACACACACACACACACACACACACACACACACACACAACACACACACACACACACACACACACACACACACACACACACACACACCACAACACCACACACACACACACACACCACACACACACACACACACACACACACACCCCAACCACCACAACCACACACACCACACACACACACAACACAACACACACACACACACACCACACACACACACACACACATCACCCATCCCCAGAGAACCCCCAAAAAATACCTCACACCTTATCACCAACAAGTGAAAATCCGCCCAAGAAAGAGAAGGCAGACGGTGTGCTCGCGGAATGAAGCTGAGGTCGAGGCCAGGTTGCAAGGTCGAGACGGTGGTTGTGTGCGTAACTCAGAAGCTGCCTCTCTAACCTCGTGCCAGTCGCGTCTGAACCATGCAGCTGCGTCTTCACACGTTCTTTTCCCCCCTTCTCACCCTCCACACTACCCAGCATCAGGCCACTCGCATCAAATAGCAAAGTTCCAAAGCTCCAAAACGTGAAGGAGTAGCGGCGTAGCACACGAGGGAAGTTTTGCCGGGGATAGCCAAGGAAGAATGGGCAGGAAAGAGCTACTGTGCGCGGTTAATTGCACAGGTGGTGGGGTTCCGACACATTTGGTGCTGTAAGGCCGGTAGCCGATGGGGCGGGGGCTGCAGCGGGGTTCGGCTCCCCAAGACAGGTCCTCACGCGGGGCGGGAGAGGGCAGGGGGTCGCAAGGTGAGGGCAAGACCGAGCGCTGAAGATGCTGCCGAGATGTTTGGCCAAAGAGGGAAGTTATTGAAGGTGTAAGAGCCATGAGGAAGACAAGGAATGAGATCGTGGGAGGTGATGTGTGTGTATATGTGTGTGTGTGTCTGTGTGTTTGTGTGTGTGCGTGTGTGTGTGTGTGTGTGTTTGTGTATCGGGGAGAGGAAGAGGATGGAAGCTGTAACAGGAACGAAACAAGGAAAATAATCACAGTATTGAAGGTTACATGAGTGTGTTTTTTGAAGTTCTGTCTTGGCGATGAAACAAAAAGAAAGATTACCAAAGCCATGCAAGAAGAGCGAGAGAGAGAGAGAGAGAGAGAGAGAGAGAGAGAGAGAGAGAGAGAGAGAGAGGAGAGAGAGAGAGATGAGAGAGAGAGAGAGAGAGAGAGAGAGAGAGAGAGAGAGAGAGATTATAGAATGCTGAAAGAAAATATAAACGCATATGTAAATATCAAACCTGAATAAGATTGGTTGGCAAGAACGTCCAAAGTAAGTACGATCTCTCTCTCTGTCTCTCTCTTTCTCTCTTTTTTTTTCTCTCTCTCTATCACACACACACACACACACACACACACACCACACACACACACACACACACACACACACACACACACACACACAACACACATATACACACACACACACATATACACACACACACACACGCACACACACACACACACACACACACACACACACACACACACACACACACACACACACACACACACACACACACACACACACACACACACACACACACACACCTAAAACGAAGCCCTAGAAGAATACCAGGCTATGAATAATACTTTTTTTTGCCTCCTATAAAAAGTAATCTTGAAAGTATCCTGTCACGGTGTGTCCTTGAGAGAGGGTGAAGGAGAGAGAGAGAGAGAGAGAGAGAGAGAGAGAGAGAGAGAGAGAGAGAGAGAGAGAGAGAGAGAGAGAGAGAGAGAGAGAGAGAGAGAGAGAGAGAGAGAGAGAGAGAGACTCATAATACATTGCCTCTGACGAATAAACAAATAATGTATATATATAAACACATATATACAATTGTTTCCAGCCCAAGAGACACCAGCGAGCCATGTTCCAGAAGAGTGAACCTGGAACACACACACACACACAGAGAGAGAGAGAGAGAGAGAGAGAGAGAGAGAGAGAGAGAGAGAGAGAGAGAGAGAGAGAGAGAGAGAGAGAGAGAGAGAGAATGTGTGTGTGTGTGTGTGTGTGTGTGTGCGCTGGACCGTAGCGGCTGAGTGGGAAATGCACAGCGTTCATTAGGAGACTTTATGGTGCAAAGTTATGTGGAGCGACGCCATGCCAGGGGAGGGAGGAGGAAATATATCCTTGTGTATAATCCTGAGAATAAAAACCCGGTGTGAAGACGGTGAAGAAGGAATTAATAGGAGGAGGAGGAGGAGGAGGAGGAGGGAGGAGGAGGAGGAGGAGGAGGA
>JACEEZ010009852.1:0-47500 GCA_016584305.1 Chionoecetes opilio | reverse complement strand
TGTTGATAAAATACTTTGTGCTCACGAGTCACCGGCTACTACACATTATAGATGCCAAGGCCGTATATACTTTGTAATGACTTTGATAGATACAGGCTATAAACTAGTCAAACATGTACTACGTAACCTACTACCGAGCGGTCACGAAAGTTATCTTGCAGCAAATATTTGTGGCATATCATAGAAACCATCTATTAACTCGTAAAGCTTCATCAACGGTTTGATAATCACATGTCTTAAACAATGAGGCATACTATTGTCTATTTTTTGGGTGACAAAATCAAAAATCCCTTTGTAGTGAAGATTGCTCTGTCCAGTTATCACGCCGCTGTTAAGTAGTGAAGATATTGTGATTGGCAAAGATGATACAAGGAATGCACCAATCAGCTGCCCCGTACAATATAAGGGGAGGAAGGGGCGTGGCTTCCTTAGTGCATTTTGACCATAATAAAACAAATAGACGCTAACACTATTCTTACGAAAACACTGTCAAGCAATGCTGATTCTCACTAATGTAAAAGTATAATCCTTGAGATGGTATTTTCACGATTCTATACATAATATAAAACGAAACTAATAACAAACTCGCAAGGTTAAATATATCTTAGAATTAGTCTTGATTGATTGAATCAATCAGACTTCCTATACAGTGCATAACAAAAAAGTTCACTATTGTCTATACATACAAAATAATCAATCTTGTTCATCTCTAAAGGTGGACTGGCCAAAAGCTTAAAAAAGTTGATCGAGTGATGTGATGATAAACACTGTGCATGTGATTAGCTGAAAAGGGATTGAGTATAGTAAGGGAAAGAGGACGGGAAGTTTGAAGCAGCGACCCAGTCTGAGAGAGCAACTCCAGAACAATAGTTGATTGATCTGTAGATATATCACTGATATAGTGAAAAAGTCCACAGGCGCTGCTATAGGCTCAAACAAGAAGAAAAGATTGGGGTCAGGAATCAGGTGAGAACTACAGTCAAGGTTCATCAAGTAAGAATGGTGATTATTCACTGCCTTCTCATTTTTAAGTATCACTTAGTTTGTTGCAAAGTAGATGGCTGTGTTGTGTTTGGTGACAATACGTACGTAGCTGGTGGCTCTGCGCTAGCCCACCAGCGAGACTTGCGGGCTCAATAGAGACAAAATTAAACATTTCAATCACATATCATGGATTGTTAGATTCCCAATAAAGAGCCTTGCTTCCTTTACCCTCCCTCCCTCCTTAGGATAATATAATGAATATTAATTAATAATAATGAGGATAACTCACCCCTAAATCCTTAGGCTGCACTGAGTACCAATGCTGGAATACCGAATACTGCAATGTTAATGACCTCGACACTTCGTACGTCTTGTTTATGTTTTTTATATTTACCCTGATGCCTAGATAAATGACTTAGGCATCCCCAGTAAGCGTGGGACACCGCAAAAGTGACAGTTGCACAAATTAATTTTTTTCCAGATAGGAGGAAACAAGAACAATAGTCTATTTGATTTAATATGGTCAAAATGCCCAGTGGTCACGTGTTGTTGTGGTGATGGTGTGTTTGGTAGTGATGATCATACGAGTAATATGTACACACGTTGAACATTAACCCTCTAGCGCCCCCTGTTAAGTATATGTAACATAAATTTCAAAAAGTCATATGAAAAAAAAAAATATATATAATATATTTTCTAGCCTATACAGACAGCGTTTGGTGATCCTACCGTTTTCTTCAAGTATGAGAGAGGTCCAGTCAACTTGGTGATGGCACAGGTGAAATCTGTGAATATATTTGCACTGCTTCGTGTCACCTCACCAACTATTTACGGGTAACTAATGTATTAATGTAGTTATGTAATTGATTGGTTAGATGTTACTGAAGATATGCAGAAGATGATAAAAAGCAAACATGGTATACTTTTTTTGTTATATATGAATATATAATGCGTTACATATATGTAACATTGGGTCTTTGAAGTAATATATTCACTGTAAATGCTATATCTTTTTTTTTTTCGTAGGGCATACATTCCAACGTTGTTAGCAGTTGTTTGTTGTAATAAACGAAAATAAATGATAATTTATATATGATATATAATGAGGACTCAGTGTATTGTGTATTACCGCCTACGTGTACCCTAATCCATCCATAAAAATCCATAATCCTAATCCATAAAAAAAAAAAAAACGGAAATTTGTATTTACTTATGTTTCTTTTATATTTTATTTATACATCTATACATAGACCACTGTTTACCTGGACTGCGCACGGAATATCGGCCTGTCGCACAAGGGCCTGAAGTCGGAGGGCCGCTCGGATTCATATATATACAGGGTGTAACACGAGTTTTTTGCAAATATTGATACAGGTGAAAGAACATGTAATTCTAAGCACAAAATATTCTATAACCATATGCTTTTTGAAGCTTCCTTTAGACGTGAGATGAAGTTAGAAAAATTAGCGCGGCCAGTAATTTCACCATGGCAGGCGGTTGCCGCTCGGTGACATTTTGAATGATTTAATCATAATGTTTACTAGTAATGGAGCATTACATTATCTTTTAACCCGGGAGCTGCGGGGAGACTCTTAAGAGCTCCCCCGGCGGACTGCGGGAAGACTCTTAAGAGCAGAGCTTTTGAACGCGTACCAAAACCGCGCGTTTATAGGCAGGCGGCTAAAAATTGGTGTGGGTCTAGTACTACATGTCAACTCTCCACACCACCACCGACTACATGTTTCTGTGGTACTTCACATGTGTCTAAAATGCAATGTCTGCTTGCATAAAAATGCAATTCTGAAGTCCATTTATACGTACGACATACGCATGTCTCACTTTCTCTCTCTCTCCATTCCTGACTCATGTTATTGTAGACCTCTTGGTGGCAACGAACACCAGACACCTCCTAGACATAAGGTTCAAAATCCCAAGACATCCATACGCCTGGGGCGCCTCCACAATTATCACACAGCTGCATATGTTTACTGCCTTCACTCTCTCCACGACTCACTCCTTGCCTCCCTCTAACGCGGTAACCCACCCCCTCCTCCCTCTCGTTCTATCCCCTGGGCGCGTGAAAATTCGGCAGGGAAATCTCGCCGCTCGATGACAATCTAGCCGCGCGGTGCCATTCGCTCCACATTTTTCAACTACGGACCGTTCCCCCCCCACCCCCAGACATTTTTGGGGAGGTCAAATATATATGGGCCGATGCACGCAAACATTCCCTACACGCTGATGTACTTTTTATCGAAATTGGCAATGGGTCCCAAAATCATCATACATGCGCACAGTATGACCCTGTAGAAAACCCCCTGTGCGCACGTCTTAGGTTAATAACACAATTGGTATCAATGGACATGTTATTACTAAATAAGCAGTACATGAGAACAGCAGGGCTGTAATAAACAATACTGTAAAAGGCTACATGGCATCGTGTCAGGGAGGGGGAGGAAGGAACACGTGACTCAGCTGATCGGCGTGAGGCCTCGCAGCCTAGTCCCTCCTTCCTCCCCCGCCCCGACGTTTTGCCACTTAGCCTTTTACAGCATTGTTTATTACAGCCCTGCAGTTCTCATGTACTGCTTATTTAGTAATAACATGTCCATTAATACCAATTGTGTTGTTATAAGATAATGTAATGCTCCATTACTAGTAAGCATTATGATTAAATCATTCAAAATGTCACCGAGCGGCAATCGCCTGCCATGGTGAAATTACTGTCCGCGCTAATTTTTCTAACTTCATCTCACGTCTAAAGGAAGCTTCAAAAAGCATATGGTTATAAAATAGTTTGTGCTTAGAATTACATGTTCTTTCACCTGTATCAATATTTGCAGAAACTCGTGTTACACCCTGTATATACTAGCCGAAAAGCCGCCCTCCGGGCGGACTTTTTGGCTAGCTCCTGCGGAGGGCTTTTGGTGGGCCTGGCCCACCAAAGTAACTCTGAAGTAATAGGAAGACTTCGGACTTCGGACTAACTTCGGACTGAAGTAACCCTGAAGTAATAGGAAGTAGGCTAGTGAAGTAATAGGACTGAAGTAATAGGACAGAAGTAACTCTGAAGTAATAGGAAGTAGGCTGAGTATAGAAGCAGTAATAGAGGTACTGAAGTAATAGGAAGTAGGCTAGTGAAGTAATAGGACTGAAGTAATAGGACAGAAGTAACTCTGAAAGTAATAGGAAGTAGGCTAGGAAGAATAAGGAAGGAAGAAAACCCTAAAGTAAAACGAAAAAAAGGCGAAGTAATTATAATAAAAAGGCGGGGAAGAAATCGGGATAATGGGAAGTGGGCTATGAAGTAATAGGACTGAAGTAATAGGACAAAGTAATCTGAAAAAAAGGGGGAAGTAGGCTAGTGAAGTAATGGGATGAAGTAAAGAGAATAAAAAAAACCGCCCCGTCAGTCGTGCTTTCTTTTTCGATATCTTTTTTTTTTTTCATGCAAAATATCTCGCGAAATTTTTTTTTTTTTTTTAAAACAGTTCTCGAAATACAAAAAAAATTTTAAAAATAAAAAAAAATAATCAATATCCCTAAATTGCCTTAAAACTTCCCCTGGTCGACCTGGTTCCAAAAAGGGCCTATGATGGGATTGCGCACTGGGGGGGGAAAACCTATAGCGGACACACCACCGACGCACACACTTTCGATTATATTATTATGATACGGATCAATAGATGGTTTTTCAGTATATATGATATACCGTAATCTTCGTAAATGTTTGTTCTATAATATTTTCAAATAAAAAACGTAAAAAACGCTAAAGAAATGCCATTACGAGACTGAAAAAAATGCTAACTTAGATTCACTTCAACTCTTCGCCATTTAAAAAATTTTTAGTCAACTTTTATCAGAAGGGTATCAAAAAACGCAATTTATTTCTTTTCCCTTTCTTATATTTTGTTTTCGATAAATGAATTAGAAAACAGCATAAATTTGCTTTAATAAATAAATAAATCATCAAAACGGGGAATTTACCCGATTGATGGGTTTTTTTATTTGTCAAAGCTAATTTATACATGGGACCCAAATTTATTTTTTCAGAAAACGAAAATATAAATAAATAATAAAATCATCATCGGGAAAATTACCCCAATTATATTTTATTTTTATTTTAAAGCTAATTTTTGGGATGATTCTAATTTAAATTTATCAAAACGAAATATGCAATGGAAACCTAATAAAAATTGCGCTTCTAGATACCTTTATGATAAAAGTTGACTTGCAAAGTTTTTTAAAAGGGGGAAGAGTTGAAAAGGAATTTAAGTTCATGCATATTTTTTCTAGTCCTCTATGGCATTTCTTTTGGTGTTTTAAATGTTTTTTTTTGATAAAATTAAGAACTAACATTTTACGAAGAAATTTCAGATATTAAAAAACGAAAAACCCTCTTTTGATAGTCCAAGACCCCTAATCTCTTTGTCGGGCGCCCCCCAGGCCCCCCATAATCATCAAACATTGGGGGGTCGCCGGGGGCGCGTCGCCCCGCCCAACCCCCACGACGCCACTCCCGGGGGTCACCACGCGCGAGTTCCCTGCAGGCCCTTTCCCCTACCCAAAAGCTCTCGACAAGAAAAATCATTCCCCAGCCACAGCCTTTGCGCCCCCTTGGCCCCCTCCACGCCGGTTGTCTCTTACAGATACAACCCGATGGGAAGGGTCGGTTTCAGGGGAGCTGCCACATGCCATATACCGAAATTTGGCGCTGAGGGCTATGCAGGTAATAGGCCTCGATTCATTTTCACGGTGCAATCGCGATTTTACACGTAATCATCCCCGTGACACCCCATGATTCTGCAAGACTTATTACCAAAGGGATTGATTCGCTCTTCAAGTCACTATTTTTGTCCAGTCTCACAACCATAAAGTAAGACGGGATCAAAACGACTTTAGACCCGGGTCTTTGTCCTTCTGCAAATTCGACAACGCCAAATACTCCCCTGACGATCCATAAAACCGGGGGTATGCCAAACCCCCGTAAAAACTTCTTGACGTGACCCGCCCTCATTATGGATCCTACCAAGGTATTAAAACTTTCCAAGATTCAATGTCCCCCCCCGCCCCAAACCCCCCATAAACAGAATGTACGCTTATCTAGTAATCTCCAAACACCCGGACCTTTGGGCTTGAGCCGGGACCTCAAGTCCCAAAGGCTTTGCCTCCTCGGGGCAGCGCCTCGAGAGCCTCCCAGGACCTCCGCGACCCAGAAATTTAAATGCATCATGGGCAAAAAAAAGATCGTGATTTTTGGTTTTGCCGACATGCCCACAATCACTTTGAACTAAAACCTTTGCCCAATACCCTGCCCATAAAAGCGTTGAAAAGTGTGGGGGAAGGGGCACCCCTTGCCTCACTAATGTATTCACAGGAAAGAAGCGGATACACCTGCCCCCCACTTCACAGCACCTCAGTCCCAGAATAAAGACCGTTATCAAACCAATAGTCCTTGCAGAAACCCTCGAAAATCGCAGAAGATCCCAGAGTGATTCACGATGCACTGGTCAAACGCCCTTTTTGAACAAATAGGCTGCAAGCATTCCCCCTTCGAAACTCAGTCGGCGTTTCCACCAGGACACGAAACGCTAGGATACGGTCCTTGTTGGGCTTCCAGGCGTGAACCCAACTGCGAGGCTCTGATGCTTTACCAGATGACGGAACCGTTCAAACAATAATGGGCAAACACCTTTCCTGGTTTCGCGGCAGTGTAATACCCGGTAAAAATTGTTTCAGTCCTGACGGTCCCCTTTCCTTTCCCAATAGGGACACCGCCCCCTTTTCCCGTCAGGAGGAAAGGTACCTGATTGTCACACGGGAGTCAGGACAGCATGCAAACCCCCGGATCATGGGGCCCCACCCCCCCTTTGAAAAGTCCGCCTGATTTACAAACACCCGTGCCTTTTTCCCCCCCTCAAATTTTCTACAGCCTCTCTGCTTCTTTAAAGGAGGTTGCGGTTTCGTCAAAAGGGAGGATCGGCATCCACTGCCCGTAACCCTGGTGTGAAACGCCCGTTGGAGGGGCCCCCGTGAACAAAATGCCCAAAGTACTCAGCCCAAAGAGCCCCTCTGCCCACCATTCCCACACAGCGCCCATCTGCTGTTCGAATAGCATCGCCCGAAAGGAGACTTTGGGGGAAAGGAGCTTCTTCAAGGTCGGGGGCGGGTCGGAGGTCATTTCTTAAAGGCATTTCCAAATTTTTCCCCCCTTTGACAATTTTTCCTTTCCCCCCGGAACCCCCCCACCCCCCCACCCCCGCTTTTTTGGGGAAAAGGTCAAATAAATTGGGCCCCCGGGGTGCCCCCAAAACCCTTTCCCCCCCACCCCCGACTTTTTTGTTGGAAGGGCCCCCAAAATTATAAAAGGGCCCGATGCCCGAAAAACCCCTTTCCGCAGTCTTTTTATCTTTGGCAAGGGGTTTTTAAAAATTTCCATACAGGGCCACAGGGGGGGCCCCAAAAAGAAAAAACCCTTTTTAAATTTGGGTTTAAAATAACCCCCTTGGGTTTTAATTCAGGAATGTTTTTTAAAAATTAATCAGCTTCGCGGCTTTTTTCCTCCTTTTTTTTTTTCTTGGCCCCCTTTTCCGGGAGGGGAAAAGGAACCCCAGTGCCCCTCATCTGACCCCGGCGTGGGCCCTCGAAACCCTTTAGTCCCCCCTTTCCCTTTCCCCTGCCCGGAACTTTTTTTTGCCACTTAGCCTTTTACAGCATTTTTTATTACAGCCCTGTTTGTTCTCAGGGTCCCTGTTATTTAGAAAAAACCCTGCCTTTTAATCCCAATTGGTTGTTATAAATTAAGTAAGCTCCTTTTATTTAGTAAAGCATTATGATTAAACTTTTTCCAAAAATGTCACCGAGCGGCAATCCCTCCCAGGTTTTTAAAATTCGTCCGCGCTAATTTTTCTAATTTCTTTTCCTCACGTCAAAAGGGAAAGGTTTTTAAAAAAAAGGCATAGGGTTTTAATAAAATGTTTTTTGTTTAAAATTACAGGTTCTTTCACCTGTATAAATTTTTTTGGGCGGGGAAACTTGTTACACCCTGTATATACTAGCCGAAAAGCCCCTCCGGGGGGAAATTTTTTTTGGGGGGGCTCCTGGGGAAAGGGCTTTTGGGGGGCCTTCGGCCCCCAAAAGGTAAATCTAAGTAAAGGAAAACCTTCGAACTTGGGGCCCAAAACTTGGGACTGAAGTAGTTTTTGAAAGAAATTTGGAAGAAAGGCTAGTAAATTTAATAGGACTAAAAAGTAATAGGACAAAAAGTAACTCTGAAGTAATAGGAAGTGGGCTGTGAAGTAATAGGAAAGAAGAAAATTTTTAAATAATAGGAAAAAGTAGGCTATGGAAGAAAAGGACTAAAAGTAACGGGAAACAAAAAGTAATCTGGAAATTTGGGAAAGTAGGCTATTGAAGTAATAGGCCCCTGAAGTAATGGGACAAAAAACTTGAAAAAATGGGAAAGGGGGGCTAGTGAAGTAATAGGACTGAGTAAATTTAAAGGGCCCTGAAGTAAAAGAAACCTCCGTCAGTGGGGTGCGTTCGTTTGGGGGAAATTTTCCCTTTTTTTTTCCCTTGAAAAATATCTCCCCGAAAATTTTTTTTTTTTTTTTTCAAAAGTTCTCGCAAATACAAAAAATTTTAAAAAAAAAAAATAAGTGGATCAGACCCACCCTAAAGGCCCTTTTAAAACCTTTTCCCCGGGTCGACCGGGTTCCCAAAAAAATGTGCCATTTTTTGGGGGATTGCGCTACTGGGGGGGGGAAAACCTATAGCAAACCACACAAAAACAGACGCACACCTTTCGTTTTATTTTTTTAATAGTTTACGGATCATATAGACGGTTTACCCAGTTATATTTATCCCGAATTTTCGTAAATTTTTTTGTTCAAAAAATTTTTCAAAAAAAAAAAAACTTTAAAAACACGCAAAAAGGAAATGCCATTACGAGATTTAAGGGAAATATGCATAAAATTATTTTTCACTTAAACTCTTCGCCTTTTAAAAAATTTTTGTGAGTCAATTTTTTATCATAAAGGGGTTTTTTTAAAAATAGAAGCGCAATTTTTTATTAGTTTCCTTGCTAAAATTTTTGTTTCGAAAAAAGAATTAGAATCTTTGCTTTAAAATTAGCTTTAAAACTAAAAAAATAAAATCATCAATCGGGAAAATTTAAACCCATTGAGGAGGTTTTTTAATTTAGTAAAAGCAAATTTTAAATACTGGTACAAATTTCTTTTTATCAAAAAACAAAAATATATAAGAAAATAAAAAAACCCTCATCAATGGGGAAAAAAAAAAAAAACCCCAATTAAATTTTTTTATTTATCTTTTTAACCCCAAAATTTAGGCATGATTCAAATTTAAATTTTATCAGACAACAAAAATTATAGAAAAGGGGAAACCTAAAAAAAAGGGCGTTTTTCTTTTTGATCCTTTTCTTTGATAAAAGTTAAATTGCAAATTTTTTAAATGCAAGATTTTAAAAGTGTTTTTGGGTTCATGAATATTTTTTCCCATAGCCCCTGAAATGGGCATTTCTTTAGCGTTTTTTTTTTACTGTTTTTTTTTTAAATAATATTATAGAACAAACTTTTACGAAATACAGAAAATCATATATACTGAAAAAAACCAGTCTATATGATGCCCCATGCCCAACTATTCTCTTTGTGGGGCCCCGCCCCGCGGCCCCTATAAAATCTTTTCAATATTGGGGGCTTTACGCCGGGGGCGCGTCGCCTCCCCCCCCTACGACGCCCACTCCCGGGGGCACCACGCGCGATTTCCCCTTTTGCGGCTCCTTTCCCATACCAAGCAGCTCTCGAAAAAAGAAACATCAACTTCCCCCAACCCCCCGAGCCTTGGGGGGCCCCCCTTTGGGCCTCCCCCAACCCGGATTTCTTTTAACAGATAAAAACCCACGGGAAAAGGGGAGGGGTTTTTCAGGGGTGGGCGTGCCACAGGCCCATTTTACCCTGAGTTGGCGTTTTTGGACGGGGGGATGCGGTAAAAAGGCCTCGATTCAGCCCTCACGGGGGAAATCGCTGATTTGACACGAAATTTCATCCCAGTGGGGACACCCCATGTTTCTGCGAAGACACTTTTTTCCCAAAAGGGCTTTGATTCGTCTCTTAAGTCAAATTTTTTAAGTGTCCATGTCTCACAAAAAATAAGTAAGACGGGGATCACAAGCGTTTTAAGACCCGGGATTTTTTCCTTCGCACAGATATCGAAAACCCCAAATTTACCCCCCACTGAGCGAGTCCATAACCCCGGGGGTCTATCCCCAATCCGCCGTAAGCCCTTTTGACGTAAACCCCCCGGTCATTATGGCCTACCTCCCTCCCAAGGTATGTAAAACTTTCCAAGATCTCAATGCCCTCCCCACACGAAAAAAAAGGGACGGGATCTTCATCTAGAAAGTCTCCAAACACCCTTGGCCCTTTGGGTCTTGAGCCAGGGGGAACCCCCAAGTCCCAAAGTTTTTGCCTCCTTCCTGCAGCGCCTCGGGGAGCCTCACCAACCCCCCGGGCGACTCAGAAAAAGGATTACTGCATCTCGGCAAAAAAAAGATCAGTGATCTTGGGTTTCCCGACGGAGCTCCCCCCAATCATTTTGGGATTCCCAAACGGCCCCTTTAACCTGCCCATACAAGCGTTGAAAAGTGATGGGGAAAGGAAAAACCCCCTTTGCCTCCTAAGTTTTTCCAGGAAAGAAGCGGGGGATACACCTGCCCCCCCCATTTACAGCCTCTCAGCCCCGGGAATAAAGGGGCCCATTATCAAGCCAAAAAGTCCTTGCAGGAACCTCGAATTTCGCAAAAGGGATCCCAAGGGATTCACGAGCACTGATTTAAAACCCTTCTTGAGATCAACAAAAGGCCCCAAGCTTTCCCCTTGTCGACCCCCCCGCCCGGCGTTCCCCAGGACCCCGAAGCCCCTAGGATACGGCCCCGTTTTGATTTTCCCCAGGGTAAAACCCAGACTGCTGAGGTCTCTGATGCTTACCAGATGACTGCGAATCCGTTCAGAAAATAGATGGGAAAAGCCCCTTTGCCTGGTACGCGGGAGAAAGGCCTTTAATACCGCGGTAATTTTTTGCAGTTTTCCCGCGGTTTCCCCCTTTTCCCCTTTCCAGATAGGGCACCAGCCCCTTTTTGTCAGGAGGAATGGTACCCTGATTTTTCACCGGCCGTCCCGGACAGCATCAACCCCGGCCTGGGCCCCACCCCCAGCTTTGAAGGGGCTCTGCACTATAGTTTTCAAAAAAAACCAGCTGCCCTTTTTCCCCCCCTCCAAAATTTGCACACCTCCCCCGACTTTTTAAAATTTAGGGGGGTTTCGGTTTCGTCAAAGGGGGGATCGGCATCCACTGCCCGGGAAAACCCCGGGGGGGTGTGAACGCCCGCTCAGGTTTTTTTGGGGGGTCCACCGTGAACAACTGCCCAAAATACTCAGCCCAAAAGAAAACCCCTTTGCCCCCCCATGTCCGACACGAAAGGGGCCCATTGCTGTTCCCAAAAAGCAAATCGCCCAGGAAAGGGGGACTTTTGGGAAAGGAGCTTTTTTTAAATTTCGGGAGGCCCGGGGGGGAGTCAATTTTGCATTCAAATGACCCTTGACATCCCGGCGAGACCCGACATAACCTTTTCCCTTTTTCTCTCCCCAGGGGGTTCTTTGTCCAGCGGGACAAAAGCCCCGTGGTGCCGGGCCTGGGTTCCCCGCCCCAAAATCCTAGGCCCCCCCATGCAGCCCAAACAAATTTAAAACCCCTTTTTTCGCATGTCATTCCCGGTATACAGTGGTTCCCATGACTATATTTCTTATTTATTTTTATTTATTTTTCTATTTTAAACTGTTTAATTTTTTTTTCAAAAAATGGCCAAAATTTATGTGAAGGGTGTGATTCATTGAGAGGGGTAAATGCTTTTAAGGGGTTTTCCCTAATAAACAAAATTTTATGTATGAAAACAATCAATCATTTGGGGGCCCTACGCCGGGGGGGGCGTCGGCCCCCACCCCCCCTACATTGCCCTCCCGGGGGTCACCCCGCGCGAGTTTCCCCCTGCAGGCTTTCCCCTTCCCCTACCAAGCAATTCCAACCCGGAAGTATCAAATTTCCCCACCACGAGCCTTGGGGGCCCCCCCTTTTGGGCCCCCCTCCACCCCGGATTGTCTCTTCAGATACAAAACCCCATGGGAAGGATCGGTTTCAGGGTAGCGGGACCACATGCCCAAAATAGCCGCAGTTGGGGCTTTACGGACTATTCAGGGAATTTGGCCTCGATTCATCCACGGTGTAATTGCTTTGGTTTTAGAAAGTAATCATCCCAGGATCCCCATGATTTTTTTCGAAGGGCACCCTTTTTAACCAAAGGCATCGATTCGCCTCTTCAAAAAAGGTAATTTTTTGGTCCCCTGTTCACAAACCCTTTAAAATAAGACAGGGATCAAAAACCGGGCTTTAAAACCGGGAAAACTTTGTCCCCCTGCCCCAGGGAGGAAAAAATGCCCCAAAACCGGGCCCCGCTGAACAAGTCCATACACCGTGGGTATGCCAATCCGTCGTAAGTAAGACTTCTTGACGTGGACCCGCCGGCATTATGGACGCCCTACCCCGGGATTTTAAAATTTTCCAAGATCTCAATGTCCTCGGGCCCCCGCAAAGAACAGACTGTCTTTTTCATTTTGTCAAACCTCCAAACACCTGGACCTTGGTTTGAGGGCCCGCTGAGAACGCAAGTCCCAAAGGGGTTTTTTCTCCCCCGTGGCAGGGGCCTCGAGAGCCCCTTACCAGGACCCCCCAGCGACCCCAGCAAAGGGTTACTGCATTTTTCGGCAAAAAAAAGATCAGTTTATCTTGATATTACCGGGGGGTGCTCCACAACACTTTGATCTACAACTTTGCCCAAAAACCCAGTCCATACAAATGTTGAAAAGGAAGCCCCCCTTGCCTCCTCCCCGGATTTTACAGGGGAAAAAAGTGGATAAAACCCCCCTCCCCCTTCACAGGGACTCTCAGTTCCCCCCGAGTTTCCCGGGCCCCGTCATAAAACCAAAAGTCCCTTTGCAAGGGAAACCTGCGAAGTCGCAGGGGAAAAAAGGGCCCAGAGTGACTTTACGATGCCCCTGAAAACCAAAAAGGGCCCTTTTTGAGATCAAAAATAGGGTGCAAGATCCCCTGTCGAAAAAATCACGTTGGCCCTTCCCCCCAGGGCACCAAAAATACTAGGAGACGGTTTCCCTTTTTTGAAATTTCCCCGGCCCTGAACCCCGGGCTGTTTAGGTCTCTGAGGGCCCCCCAGAAAGGGCAAGGGGATTTCCCCCTTGTCAGCAATTTGAGGGGCAAAAACAAACCCTTTCCCGGGGACGCTGAGCCCTTGTAAAACCGCGGTTATTTTTTAAATCCTGACTGTACCCTTTCCCTTTCCAGATAGGGACGACCAGCCCCCTTTTTCAGTCAGGAGGAATGGTACCTGATTGCCACACAGCAGTCAGGACAGCATGCAACCCGCGGATCATGGCCTCACCCCCAGCTTTGAGGAGCTCCGCACTGATGTTACAGACACCAGCTGCCTTTCCACCCCTCAACTTTGCGACAGCCTCTCTGACTTCGTCAATAGAGGTGCGGTTTCGTCAATGGGAGGATCAACATCCACTGGACGTGAAGATATAACTATTATTTTGTGTTTGTTTTTGAAATATCATACGTTACTTATTTTCTATTCTAATGTAATAATCAGTAATGTTAAAAAAATGTATAATGGGAATTTCAACATGTCCATTATGCTTACATAATCACAACACAATAAATATAGTCGAAACATTATCATATTTTCATTACCGATATAAGAAGGATGTAATGAAAGGCTAACACAACCCAGTGATACATATGTGTTACATTTGATACTGACCATTAATCTACCTATATGACCCAATGTTACAAATATGTAACATGCCATATTTCCCACAAATACTATGATGAGGTGCAAGTAACGCCATATTCATTCTATCAGAGTCCAAAGTAGTCAAATAATGTTTGGGGTTCTGAATTTTTATCCTGGCCAGAAAAAGACTCTGGGTTCTAGAGGGTTAAGTGCACCAATCAGCTGCCTCGTAGAAAATGGGGGAAGGCAGGGGGCTTGGCCTCCTGAGTGCATTTTGACCATATTAAATAAGATAGTCTATAACTAGTAAATATATTTTCCAATACAAGGGAAAAATTTAACACGGCTTGCAACATGCGACTTTTTTTTTTATCATTAGTGATAAGTTGACCCTAAGTGCTACGAGTATAATATTCAAAATTGGGCCACGTTATGTTTTATCATAAGTTGTTAGCCATCTAATATATGCCGTTGCTAAAGAATATAATGTTTTTTTCATAAAATATTGGCCATATAGCCTTTATATATAGCATGCCTTTGCTCAAAATGATCCATATAATTATTCAGAGCGATGGAAAATGGACTGGGAAGGATTTTAAAGCTTCAGTTTTAGCAGCACTTAAAAAGTAAATGAGTTGCAATCACTGTTCTAAAGCGTCAGGAAATAATCATTTGACATTTGAAGCCTACACAAGTTATATAATTAACTCCTTGACTGGCTTCAGTGACAGCATTATCCCGTCCTTGGGATGCATCACAGCATTCACTGTCTCCAAAGTCAACATGAATCCTGGCGCCACCTCCAGCTCCGCCGTCAGCAGTAGTTTGGCCAGGGCCACCTTGGCCTCCAGCAGAGCAAACCGCATGGCTGTAAACACCAAAAGAAAGACATTACTTCCCGGTGTTCCACAAAACTGTTTCGCAACTTTATCCAAACCGCCACGACACCCCGAGCAGGCTAGTCCCTCCTGAAGGGTCCTTACCTATACAGTTCCTGGGTCCCATCCCGAAGGGCATGTGGGTGAAGGGGTGGATGTTGCCTTTGTTCTCGGGCAGGAAGCGGTCCGGGATGAAGGCCTCGGGGTCTGGCCAGTACCGAGGGTCGTGGTGGAGGCTCCAGACGGGCACCTGCACCAGGTCTCCGGGTCTGCAGGTCAGGTCAGTGCCGGGCAACCTGCACAGAAACACAACACACCCCTGATTTTCGAACATAACTTTTAACTTTGTTTGTGAATAATTTGTGTCTAATTTTGTTTGCTATAGTCATTTGACTATACGACTTTGCTATTACGACTGGCTATCGCCAACTGGCAAAGATTTCTTATTTACTATGTTTTACCAGTGTGACACAACTTTTTTTTTCCTCCACACGTCGGACCAGCCAAGGTGAACGGTTCAGTAAAGAGAAAATACAAAAACGCTGATATTCCTAAATGTTCAGTCCTCCGAAGAACAGATGAACGTCAACAACACACGCGCTGATGACCTTCGTGACTCCCTTCACTTCAGGAGGAAACATTGCTTACTTAGTGGTTTTGGTGCAGGCGCGCTCTATCATTGTGAATGCAGGGTACAGTCGGAGGGTCTCTGAAAAGAAAATAACGAAAAGTTAATGGTCAGTGATAGAATTGCGATGAAATTTAGTTGACAAGATTTGCCACACTTTCGGTACTTGTCCCGTCAGCGGACGACACCCTATGTTATGTATCTCGTGTGAGCTCAGTGCTCATATGAATGTGAGAATGATTCATCTAATTCTTGAAGCTTTACGAGAAATATAATTAGTTTGGCAGTAATAGTGGGAGGGTCGTCTATCACAATCAGGGGACGATGGGTGATGCATAGTCTTGTCATGCTTTTGACTTTGATTTCTTTTGATAAATCATGTTTAGACCAAGTTATATTTTCACCTTCTGAAGTCTGTCATGTCTTACCCACAGCGTTCAGTAGGTGTCCGTATTGCGTTCTCTAATCCCAATGTTACAGTGCCTTATTGCCTATATACAGTGCATATATGCCTCCGTATGTTTAGCGTCCTTCACGTCCAAATGGCCCCATCAGACTCACCCTGCAGGCAGGCGTCGAGCAGCGTGGCCTCCATGATGGCGTGGTAGGTGATGTCGCCGTGCTCCGCCACCATCTGCCGCAGCTCGTCCCGGAGGCGGCGCTGCTGGTCCTTGTTCTTGGCCAGCAGGAAGGAGGAGAAGGATAGCAGGGATGCCGTCGTGTCGTACCCGGCGATGAAGAACAGCACACTCTGCGCCACCAAACTGTGGTCAGTTAGCACTGCAACAAGAACAATTGCGAATTAATCCTGAGTCGTACTTCAAGGCAGCCTCACCTCAAAAACTGGCTTAAGGAAAGACGTGAATCATTATTACTGTGTTGACAGCAGTGCCTGCTCACGGGTGATGCTTACCGTGCTTACTGCTGGGATCATCGGAACTGTCTCGCGCCTCCAACATCAGGTCCAGAAAGTCTCCCCGCCTCTTCCCCGCCTTCCTGGCCGCCACAGTCTCTTGTACGACATCGGCGAAAAAGTCTACTTCCGGGGGATTTACAGATAGGCCTAGTAGCTTGAAGAGTCTAGGCATGCACATACAAAATAAACCTTTAAATATTGCGAGGATGCTCGTAGTAAAGAAAGCCTCTACCTTGCGAGTAAATTCATCATTATCCACCAGAGAGTTACACTCAATGCCAAAGGCACATGAAGCAATCGTGTCCATGGTGTATCGTCCAAAGTATTTCTTCATATCCATGTGAGGGTTTTCTGCCACCTGTTTCATCGAGAACTTGACGAGAGCATCGGCCTTGTCGCACACCAGAGGGAACATGCTTTTGATCTTGCCTGAGGTGAAGGTGGGCGTCATGATGGCCCGCAGAGCCTTCCACTCCGCGCCTCTCTTTAGGTTCAGTATCTCTGAGATTAATTTGTCCCTTTCATGGCCACTCCTCATGTCGAAGTCTCTTCGATCAATGAAGCTTTCAGAATCCTTAACTAGGATATGCCTCATTATATCAGCATCCCAGGTGACCAAAACGGGCCTGGAGAACTCGTAAAGACCAAACATCGATGACTGGTAAAACTTGGTGTAATTCTGAAGAAGAAGAAAACATTATCTTTATATATACGTATGCCAGTCACACACCATACCATACAATCAGAGACCTCTCACACGGACCTGGTGATAATAATAACAATAATAAGGACAAATGTAATGTAATAGTAATGTAAATAAGGAATAAAAATGTACAGTATTACCTCATGGAGGGACTCCCACAGTCTACTGTTGATGAAGAACACTTTGTGGAAGTGTCCAAGGAAGGGCAGGGCCGGGGGCGAGGGCACGCCCCTCGAGGACCAGTAGCTGTGGCGCCACCTGGAGTACAGCCACGCCAGCACCACCACCGTCGCCACCAGCAGCCACGTCTCCACGCCCATTGTGTAGCGGCGAGATCCGCGTGGCTCCTCCCGCTGCACATCAAAAGATTGTTACAGTGGCTCCCGTGATGTCACAGTCAATCGAACAAAATGCAGAGGGTGTGAGCGCAAGGGAGTAAGGTTAACCCGTTTCGCTCAACCACCTCCCACCGGGCGGGTGACTTAGCCTGTGACGTGTCAAATCGGGGCCCGCCGCGGTCATGAGAGGGTCAGCGGGTCAGTTTGTCACCGCCTCGTGAAGAAAGCCACGCCCCGTTAAATTGATACTGGGCGTTACTTAGCTAAATGTTTGACCTTCTCTGCCTTGGTCTTGTTATGAAGTACACCTTTATGATGCAACGCTGCCAATCCAATACTGGTGACGCTGCACACAACGACAAGAACAAATAGCTGTCCGTCATGCGTCAGGTAACGAACTTCACTTCGAAGGGTTGTGAAGTGAGTATCGCAGGACTTGATTATAATGTATTGTGGTGTGTAAGTTAACCTTGTTACTTATTGACAGCAACGACGAAAACTATAATGCTTCTTGCCTTATCGGTCTTGATTGTGTCATAATCAGATAGCACCCTGATATAACTAACCAATGTACACACACACACACACACACACACACACACACACACACACACACACACACACACGCAACCCACCCCTTCCTGCCACCGGATGCCCCCCCCCACCCACCCTATTATTGGTATCTATAATAATATAAGCGAAAGTGTGTCTGTCTGTCTGTCTGTCTGTCTGTCGTGTGTGTGTGTGTGGTATAGGTTCCGCCCCCCGTGGCGCAATCACCTCATATGGCACATTTTTGGAACCGGGTTGACCAGGGGAAGGTCATAAGCCCACTTATGAGATGATTCGATCATTTTTTTTTTTTTTCTTTTTTTTAGCAGCCTATTAGCGATAATTGTGAAAAAAAAAGTGGTTTGCGAGAATTGAGGAAACCTTTGATGTAGGGTGATGGGTAATGGGTGAGTGAATGGTGGGGTGGATGGTAATGGGTGTGGGGTGATGGGTGAGTGAATGGGTTGGGGTGATGGGTGATGGGTGAGGGAATAGGTAGGGGTAATGGGTAATGGTAAATATAAGCGAAAGTGTGTCTGTCTGTCTGTCTGTGTGTGTGTGTGTGGTTGTGTGTGTGTGTGTCTGGTATAGGTTCCGCCCCCGTGGCGCAATCACCTCATATGGCACATTTTTGGAACCGGGTTGACCAGGGGAAGGTTTTAAGCCCAATTATGAGATGATCCGATCACTTTTTTTTTTCTCTTTTTTAGCAGCCTATTAGCGATAATTGTGAAAAAAAAGTGGGTTGCGAGAATTGAGGAAACCTTGATGTAGGGTGATGGGTAATGGTGAGTGAATGGGTGGGTGATGGGTAATGGGTGTGGGTGATGGGTGAGTGAATGGGTGGGGGTGATGGTTTGGGGGATGGGTGTGGGTGTGATGGTGGATGGGTGAGGGAATAGGTGGGGGGTGATGGGTAATGGTAAATATAAGCGAAAGTGTGTCTGTCTGTCTGTCTGTCTGTGTGTGTGTGTGGTGTGTGAGTGTGTGTGTGTGTGGGTGTGTGTGTTGTGTGTGTGTGTGTGTGTCTGGTATAGGTTCCGCCCCCCGTGGCGCAATCACCTCATATGGCACATTTTTGGAACCGGGTTGACCAGGGGAAGGTCATAAGCCCACTTATGAGATGATTCGATCACTTTTTTTTTTTTTTTTTTTTTTTTAGCAGCCTATTAGCGATAATTGTGAAAAAAAGTGGGTTGCGAGAATTGAGGAAAGTATGTAGGGTGTAGGGTGATGGGTAATGGATTGAGGATGTAGGGTGATGGGTAATGGGTGAGTGAATGGGTGGAGTGATGGGTAATGGGTGTGGGTGATGGGTGAGTGAATGGGTGGGGGGTGATGGGTTGGGGGTGATGGGTGAGGGAATAGGTGGGGGGGTGATGGGTAATGGGTGAGTGAATGGGTGTGTGGTGATGGGTAATGGGTGGATGTGAATGGGTGGGGGGTGATGGGTAATGGGTGAGTGAATGGGTGGGGGGTGATGGGTAATGGGTGAGTGAATGGGGGGGGGGGAATACATACATTTCTACATCCATGATTTCAGGAAAGTTAGAAGGGTGGAGAGTCCGGATCTGGAGAGTCCGTGTTTGGTTGGCCGAAGGCCCACCAAACACAAGTGGTGGGCCGAAGGCCCACCACCAATAGCCCTCCGCAGGAGCTAGCCAAAAAGTCCGCCCGGAGGGCGGCTTTGCGGCTAGTATACTATATTTATCATTATTATTAGTAGTAGTAGTAATAGTAGTGGTATTGTCGCCATTTTTGTCATCATTGTCATCATCTTTATTTTCATTATCATTGATAGCATAGTATTGTAATCCACACACACACCACACACACACACACACACACACACACACAACACACACACACACACACACATGACACGCACACACACACACACCATACACACACACACACACACACACACACACACACACACACACACACACACACACACACACACACACACACACACACACACACACACACACACACACACCTGTGGCTCCAGCAGACTCTCGGGCACAACATTGATAGTATAAACTATAAAGTAAACACATGTTTGAATGTCCCAACACACATATTAGTTTATCCTCTCTATGATATTCCACTTATTCCTTATTTTTCACCGACACTGGAGCACTCGATGTTCCTTTAAATCTCCTGCAAAGGAAAAATCAAGTAAGAAAAAATGCTCACCCAAAAACAAGGGAGAATGTTTCTTCTGAAGTGTGGCCGCGCTATCTTCACGTCCTTCTCCTCCCGCCTGTGGTGACGCACTGTCAAATAGTCAAAATACGCCCCTTACACACAGACACACACACACATACACACACTCTTGATAACAAAGAAAATATACGTTGTTGTTGTTGTTGTTGTTGTTGTTTTACATGTGTGCTTATAGCGCCTGTAGGCAGTGGTGACCCAGGGCTCGGATGGTAGGCTCTGGAGGTTCACTTGAGGGCTCTGATGGTTGGTCCTCGCCCGTGGTGGCGTAGGCAGGATTCTTATAGTGACGCCTGTGATTAGAGGCTCATGCCGCCCCCCTGTGTCCTCCGATGCACTCGCAGTCGAAGGTAGAGTTGATGGGCAGGGCATGTGGGTGTTCTTAGGCCACTCGACGGTGCAGAAAGATTTTGGTTTTCGTCGGGGATCGAACTCGGGTCACCGAGAACGCCAGTCAGAGACGCTAACCACTTGCTACCGCCTCCCAATGGGTCACACTGGCCAAATACCGAAATATGTGCCTTTGTTCCCCGGGGCACAAATCGCGGGAAACATACCCGAAAATTGAGCCTCGAGTGTCATTATTGCCGTTGCCGGAGGCCATTGGGCCAGGGGGTGGTTTTTTCCCCTTTTGGTGGTAGGGGAATTTTTTGTATCTTTCACTTTATTTTTTTCTTTGACGATTTCACCAACCCACAACCCACACCACCCACAATGGCATTCACGGCAACAAATCCGGTTCCCCGGCCAAACAATCCCCAACAACCAAAAAAAAACCCACCACCCAAACCCCCACCACAACCCCACCCAAAACAACCAAACCACCCCGGCTCCCCTCCTCGGGCACAATTTCCCAAATATAAAAAAAGTTTATGTCCAACCCTTTTGTTTACCCTCTTGGGGAAATTTTATATTTACGAAGAAGATGTTTGGCCCCCTTTAAATCCCGCGTCTTTAAAAACTCTCCCCAAACTGTTTTCCCTTCCTAGGTCCCGCTATCTTCCGCCCCTCTCCTCCCCCTTCCCTTCTTCCCAAAATCGCCCCTTACCACCACTCATCCCCCCACACTTTTTCCCTTTTTTTTGTGTTTGTTTTTTTTTTAACTTGCTATCGCTGTGGCTGGTCCCCTCTTTCTCCTTTCCTTTCTCCTATTTTCTCCCCTTCTCTTTCTTTTCCCTTTTCCCTCTTTTCCCCCCCTTTCCTCCCTCCCTCTTTTTTTCCTCTTGGTTTCTTCCCTCCCTTCCTTTTGGTTTTCCCCCTTTCACTCTCCCCCCCCTCCGCCTCCCCTCTCTCCCTCCCATTCTTTCCCCCTTTTCCCCTTTCCGTTTCCTTTCTCCCCCCTCCGGTTTCCCCAATTACCCTCTCTTCCTTTCCACTTTCTCTCCCCAATCTCAACGCCCCCCTCCCCCTCCCTCTCCTCCCTCCCCTCTCTCCCTCTCTCTCTTTTCCCTTTTCTCTTCTCTTTTTTTTTTTTTTTTTTTTTCTTTTTTTCTCCCCTCCCCTCTCTCTCTCTCTCCCCGGTTTCTCCTTCTCTTTTACTTCTTTTTGTTTCCTATCTTCCTCCTCTCCTCCTCTCGTAAACCTCAATCCATTACTCGGATAAATAAGTTCCTATCTTCCCCCTTCCCATTCCCTCTTCCCTAAATTTCCCTTTTCCCCCTCGCCCTCTAGCCTCTATCCCTCGTTCCCCTTTAAGGTCTTCCCCCCATTTTTTTTCTATTTTTCCCTTAAACTAAAAACCCCTATCCAAACCCAAAATTTTTTTTTGCCAATTATTTCCGTAAAACAACCACCAAAATTTTTTAAAAACGCCTTAAAAAAAAAAAGATTTTAAAAACCCTAAAAAAGGCTTCAACGGAAATTGTTGACTCAGACAGGGACGCCCCCCAGACACTCTGTCTGACACCTGTCGGCAAATGTTATGAGACCGATTACTTCGGTGTCAGACAGTGAATCTGTCGCTGTGACCGGGACACTCTTCCACACACACGCCTGCACACACGCCTGCGCACCAACACCCTTCTGCAAACACACACACATACACACACAACACACCGTGTGTGGAGGGCGTGGTGGGAGGCGTGTGTGTGGGAAGTAGGCGTGTGTGTAAGAAAGGGTGTCGGTGTGCAGACGTGTGTGCAGGCGTGTGTGTGGGAAGGGTGTCGGTGTGCAGGCGTGGGGTGTGGGAAGGAAGCGTGTGTGTGGGAAGGAGGCGTGTGTGTGGGAAGGAGGCGTGTGTGCAGGGGGTGTTGTGTGTGCAGGCGTCTTTTTGGGAAGGGTGTCGGTGTGCAGGCGGGGTGTGTGGGGAAAGGGAAACGTGTCTGCAGGCGTGTGTGTGGGAAGGAGGCGTGTGTGCAGGCGTGTGTGTGGGAAGGAGGCGTGTATGCAAGCGTGTGTGTGGGAAGGAGGCGTGTGTGCGGCGTGGGTAAAACTTTGGAAGAAGTCCTTCACCCTATCTTTTTTTTCTTCCCCCTATAGCCAACAAGCCTGGGGAACTGGCGGGAATACGGGGTTTTTTTGGGTGGGGGAAGCAAATATAAGTATTTATGGATTCCCCCAAAAAAATCATCAAAGTCACTATATTGTAAAAATCTAACCTAACCTAACCTTAACCACAAGTATACCTAACCTAACCTAACCTAACCTAACCTTAACCACAAAGTATACCTAACCTAACCTTAACCACAAAGTATATCTAACCTAACCTAACCTTAACCACAAAATATACCTAACCTAACTAACCTTAACCACAAAGTATAAACCTAACCTAACCTTAACCACAAAGTATATCTAACCTAACCTTAACCACAAAAATTATAACCTACCTAACCTAACCTTAACCCAAATATATACCTAACCTAACTTTTAAACCCCAAAGTTACCTAAACCTAACCTTAAACCACAAAGTATACCTAACCTATACCTAACCTTAACCCAAAGTATACCTAACCTAACCTTTAAACCAACCCAAAGTATACCCTAAACCCAACCTTAACCACAAAGTATACCTAACTAACCTAACTTAACCACAAAGTATACCTAACCTAACCTAACCTTAACCCAAAGTATACCTAACCTAACCTTTAACCCCGGTTAAATTTTTAGGACCTCATAATTTCCTAACCCGTTTTAACCAACTTAAAAACCCGACTACCTAACCTTTACCAAAGTATACATACTAACCTACAATTAAACCCAAAATTCCAATTTCCCCAAAGAACCAAATATTTCCCAAAGTTTTTTCCCACCCGTTTTGGAAGGGTTGGGTTTCAAGCGGGGTGTGGGGAACAAGGGAAACGGTGGACCCCGTGTGGAAAAGCCTGTGGGAAGGTGCGGGTGCAAAGGGTGAGTGTGTGGAGGGTGTCGGTGTGAAGGCGTGTGTGTGGGGACGGGGAGGCGGGGGGGGGAGTGTGGGAATCGGTGTGCAGCGTGGGGTGTGGGAAGGGTGTCGGTGTGTGGGCGGCGTGTGTGTGGGAAGGAAGGGGGGGAAGGGGCTTGCACCTAAGGAAGCATGTTGCCCCTATAGCAAAAAAAAAAATCTATCAGAAACACCCAAATATCTTCAAGTACTATTATTTTATCCCCTGTGTTTACGTGCCTCTGATCAGCGCGGGAAGATGAGCCCCCTGATGGTACGTCACGGAGCCTGAGCCTGACGTCTGCAAATCTTGAGTGGTTTTGAGAACTCGGGGGGGAATTTTCAGATTTTTTATTGCGGATTATTTAAAAACGGCTGACTGGATACAAAAAGTGACGACGTATTGTTGATTTTACTCGTCAATGGCTATGATTTGACTGCATTAAATCAGGAATGATGAAAGGTCTGGACGACTACTTTAAGCTCTCTACCCTCCTCCCTTAAGCTCTCTATCCCTCGTCCCTTTTAAACTCTCTATCCCCTCGGTCCCTCCCCACTCTCTTCCACCACTCTTCCTCCCTCTTCTAGTCCTCTTTTTTACCATCCCCTTTAAGCTTTAGTTCTTTACCTCACTCTCTTCTCTCCTCGCCCCTGTGTCTCTCGGTGCAACTCACTTCGCCCCTTCCAAGTTCTGTTACATGTTTCGATAGCTTCGTTTTCCGATGCTTCATGATTTACAGCGGGGGGCGGCATGTCCTTCTATTTTACCCCATGATACCGGGGGCCCTTGCTTACGGAATTTTCTACACTTGTTCGAGGTTTAGNTGGTAAGGTTCCGCCCCCCTGGCGCAATCCCCTCATAGGGCACATTTTTGGAACCCGGGGGTTGACCAGGGGAAGGTCATAAGCCCACTATGAGATGATTCGATCACTTTTTTTTTTTTTTTTTTTTTTTTAGCAGCCTATTAGCGATAATTGTGAAAAAAAGTGGGTTGCGAGAATTGAGGAAAGTATGTAGGGTGTTAGGGTGATGGGTAATGGATTGAGGATGTTGTAGGGTGTATGGGTAATGGGTGAGTGAATGGGTGGAGTGATGGGTAATGGGGTGTGGGTGATGGGTGAGTGAATGGGTGGGGGGTGATGGGTTGGGGGTGATGGGTGAGGGAATAGGTGGGGGTGGTGATGGTAATGGGTGAGTGAATGGGTGTGTGGTGATGGGTAATGGGTGAGTGAATGGGTGGGGGGTGATGGGTAATGGGTGAGTGAATGGGTGGGGGTGATGGGTAATGGGTGAGTGAATGGGGGGGGGAATACATACATTTCTACATCACTGATTTCAGGAAAGTTAGAAGGGTGGAGAGTCCGGATCTGGAGAGTCCGTGTTTGGTTGGCCGAAGGCCCACCAAACACAAGTGGTGGGCCGAAGGCCCACCACAATAGCCCTCCGCAGGAGCTAGCCAAAAAGTCCGCCCGGAGGGCGGCTTTGCGGCTAGTATACTATATTTATCATTATTATTAGTAGTAGTAGTAATAGTAGTGGTATTGTCGCCATTTTTGTCATCATTGTCATCATCTTTATTTTCATTATCATTGATAGCATAGTATTGTAATCACACACACACACACACCACACACACACACACACACACACACACACACACACACACACACACACACATGCACGCACACACACACACACCATACACACACACACACACACACACACACACACACACACACACACACACACACACACACACACACACACACCACACACACACAAACACACACACACACACACCTGTGGCTCCAGCAGACTCTCGGGCACAACATTGATAGTATAAACTATAAAGTAAACACATGTTTGAATGTCCAACACACATATTAGTTTATCCTCTCTATGATATTCCACTTATTCCTTATTTTTCACCGACACTGGAGCACTCGATGTTCCTTTAAATCTCCTGCAAAGGAAAAATCAAGTAAGAAAAAATGCTCACCCCAAAAACAAGGGAGAATGTTTTTATTTCTGAAGTGTGGCCGCGCTATCTTCACGTCCTTCTCCTCCCGCCTGTGGTGACGCACTGTCAAATAGTCAAAATACGCCCCTTACACACAGACACACACACACACACACACACTCTTGATAACAAAGAAAATATACGTTGTTGTTGTTGTTGTTGTTGTTGTTTTACATGTGTGCTTATAGCGCCTGTAGGCAGTGGTGACCCAGGGCTCGGATGGTAGGCTCTGGAGGTTCACTTGAGGGCTCTGATGGTTGGTCCTCGGCCCGTGGTGGCGTAGGCAGGATTCTTATAGGACGCCTGTGATTAGAGGCTCATGCCGCCCCCTGTGTCCTCCGATGCACTCGCAGTCGAAGGTAGAGTTGATGGGCAGGGCATGTGGGTGTTCTTAGGCCACTCGACGGTGCAGAAAGATTTTGGTTTTCGTCGGGGATCGAACTCGGGTCACCGAGAACGCCAGTCAGAGACGCTAACCACTCTGCTACCGCCTCCCAAGTGCGGTTCACACTGGCCAAATACCAGAGAATATGTGCCGGTTTTGTTCCCCGGGGCACAAATCGCGGGAAACATTACCCGGAAAATTGAAGGCCGCTCGAGTGTTCATTATGTGCCGGTTGCCGGGAACTTTCTCGCCCCAGATGTAAACAAACGCAGAAGCCAGCACCCCCCCCCCTCCCTCCCTCCCTCTCACCTAGCCCACAATACTCACTTTATAGGTTCCTTTGTTCATACTTCCCTGTTTGTGTTTGTATATGTGGGGAGAGAAGTTTGTATATGTAAGTGAGAGAAGATGTGTGGTTTGGGTCTCTCTCTCCCCCCCTCTCTCTCTCTCTCTCTCTCTCTTACTTCTCTCTCTCTCTCTCTCTCTCGATCTCTCATCTCCTCTCTCTCTCTGCTCCCTCTCTCTCTCTCTCTCTCTCTCTCTCCTCTCTCTCTCTCTCTGCTCTCTCTCTCTCTCTCTCTCTTCTCTCTTCTCTCTCTCTCTCTCTCTCTTCTCTCTCTCTCTCTCTCTCTCTCTCTCTCACTCTTCTCTCTCCTCTCTCTCCTCTCCTCTCCTCTCTCTCTCTCTCTCTCTCTCTCTTCTCTATTCTCTCTCTCTCTCTCTCTCTCTCTTCCTCTCTTCTCATCTTCCCTCTCTCTCTCTCTCTCTCTCTCTCTTCTCTTCTCTCATCTCTCTCTCTCCTCTCGTCTTCTCTCTTTTCTCCGTCTCTCTCTCTCTCTCTCTCTCCTCTCTCTCTTCTCTCTCTCTCTTCTCTCTCTCTCCTCTCTCTCTATCTCTCTCTCTCTCTCTCTCTCTACTCTCTTTCTCTCTCTCTCTCTCTCTCTCTCTCTCGGGTATCTCACTATCTTCATATTTACTATCTAAAAGAAAAATAAATTAGTTCCTATCTTCCTCCATCTCCATCCTCCCTCGCTTTTCAACCTCAATCACAGTTCAGCTCGCCACCTCGCACTAAGCTCTCTATCCCTCGTCCCTTAAGCGCTCTATCCCTCTTCCTAAAGCTCTCTACCCCTCGCCCCTTAAGCTCTCTATCCCTCGTCCCTTAAAGTAGTCGTCCAGACCCATTTTTTTTTTGCCTAATTATGTTGACTGTACATTCAAAACACCTAATCCACCAAAAATAATTGATTTCCAGGCCTTATTTCCGTAAAAACACGACTTTTGTAAAAGCGCGTTGAAAAAAAAAAGTCTTCCCTCCAACAGGGCACGACTGTTTTGATGATCAGAACAGGGACGCCCGCAGACACTCTTCGACACCTGCGGCAAATTTATGATGACCGATTGTACTTCGTGTCAACGGAATCTGTCGCTGTGACGACATCTTCCCACACACACGGCGCACACACGCCTGCGCACCAACACCCTTCCTGCACAACCACACATACACCACAACACAACGTGTTTGAGGGCGTTGTGCAGCGTGTGTGTGGGAAGTAGGCGTGTGTGTAAGAAGGGTGTCGGTGTGCAGACTGTGTGCAGGCGTGTGTGGGAAAGGGTGTCGGTGTGCAGCGTGTGTGTGGAAGGAAGCGGTGTGTGGGAAGGAGGCGTGTGTGTGGGAAGGACGCGTGTGTGCAGGCGTGTGTGTGTGCAGGCGTCTGTGTGGGAAGGGTGTCGTGTGCAGGCGGTGTGTGTGGAAAGGAAGCGTGTCTGCAGGCGTGTGTGTGGGAAGGAGGCGTGTTGTGCAGGCGTGTGTGTGGGAAGGAGGCGGTATGCAAGCGTGTGTGTGGGAAGGAGGCGTGTGTGCAGGCGTGGGTAAAACTTTGGAAGAAGTCCTTCCCCTATCTTTTTTTCTGTCCCCTATAGCCAACAAGCCTGGGAACTGGCGGGAATACGGGTTTGTTGGTGGGGGAAGCAATTTTAAGTGATTTATGGCTCCCCCAAAAAATCATCAAAGTCACTATATGTAAAAATTAACCTAACCTAACCTTAACCACAAAGTTACCTACTAACTAACCTAACCTAACTTACCACAAGTTACCTAACCTAACTTAACACAAAGTATTCAAACCTAACCTAACCTTTAACACAAAGTTTACCTAACCTAACCAAACCTTTAACCACAAAGATCCTAACCAACCTTAACCACAAAGTATATCTAACCTAACCAACTTAACCACAAAGTATCCTAACCTAACCTAACCTTAACCAAAAAAGTATACTAACAAACCTAACTTTAACCACAAGTATACCTAACCTAACCTTAACCACAAAGTATACCTAACCTAGCCTAGCCTAACCTTAACCGCAAAGTATACCTAACCTAACCTTAACCACAAAGTATACCTAACCTAACCTAACCTTAACCACAAAGTATACCTAACCTAACCTAACCTTAACCACAAAGTATACCTAACCTAGCCTAGCCTAACCTTAACCGCAAAGTATACCTAACCTAACCTTAACCACAAAGTATACCTAACCTAACCTAACCTTAACCACAAAGTATACCTAACCTACCCTAACCTTAACCACAAAGTATACCTAACCTAACCAAACCCTTTAACCACAAGTATACCTAACCTAACCTAACCTAACCACAAAGTATACCTAACCTAACCTAACCTTAACCACAAAGTATACCTAACCTAACCTTAACCACAAAGTATACCTAACCTAACCTAACCTTAACCACAAAGTATACCTAACCTAACCTAACCCTAACCACAAAGTATACCTAACCTAACCTAACTGGACTTAGAATGTTTTGAGGCACCTCATATTTCATAGCGGTCGTGTGGGTTAACCAAGGCTGAGCGCACGCTGGAACCTTTACAGATGTGAAGTATAATAAGCATACAATACAGTGCGGTAGTTCATTTCAGTCAAAGCCGGAAGGATGAGTTCCAAAGTATTTCCCAGGGCGTGTGTGTGGGAAGGGTGTCGGTGTGCAGGCGTGTGTGTAGGAAGGAAGCGTGTGTGCAGGCGTGTGTGGGGGAAGGAGGCGTGTGTGGGAAGGGTGTCGGTGTGCAGGCGTGAGTGTGGGAAGGGTGTCGGTGTGAAGGCGTGTGTGTGGGACGGAGGCGTGAGTGTGGGAATCGGTGTGCAGGCGTGTGTGTGGGAAGGGTGTCGGTGTGCAGGCGTGTGTGTGGGAAGGAAGCATGCTGCACCCATAAAGGATGCATGCATGTGGCATATAGCAAAAAAAATCTATCAGAAACACCCAAATATCTTCAAGTACTATTATATTTATCTCTGTGTTTACGTGCCTCTGATCAGCGCGGGAAGATGAGCCTCCCTGATGGTACGTCACGGAGCCTGAGCCTGAGCGTCTGCAAATCTTGAGTGCGTTTTGAGAACTCGGGGAATTTGCAGATTTTGATTGCGGATTATTTAAAAACGGCTGACTGGATACAAAAAGTGACGACGTATTGTTGATATACTCGTCAATGGCTATGATTTGACTGCATTAAATCAGGAATGATGAAATGGTCTGGACGACTACTTTAAGCTCTCTATCCCTCGTCCCTTAAGCTCTCTATCCCTCGTCCCTTAAGCTCTCTATCCCTCGTCCCTCCCCACTCTCTTCCACCACTCTTCCTCCCTCTTCTACGTCCTCTTTTTACCATCCCTCTCAAGCTTTAGTTCTTATACACTCACTCTCCTTCTCTCCTCGCCCCTGTGTCTCTCGGTGCAAAGTTCTGACAGCTTCGCACCCTTCCAGATGTTACGATAGCGTTACGATGATGTTACGATAGCGTTACGATGATGTTACGATAGCGTTACGATGATGTTACGATAGCGGAGGTGGGCGGCAGTCACTTCTATTATTACGCCCAAGGGTGAGGTGACGCGGGCTGCTTGCTGGTACTCGAGAATTTTGCGTAACACTCGATGGTGTATCTTTTTCTTTGCTTGTGACAAAGATGAGAGAGAGAGAGAGAGAGAGAGAGAGAGAGAGAGAGAGAGAGAGAGAGAGAGAGAGAGAGAGAGAGAGAGAGAGAGAGAGAGAGAGAGAGAGAGAGAGAGAGAGAGAGAGAGAGAGAGAGAGAGAGAGAGAGAGAGAGAGTTAATGAGTGAGTGAGGGTAAAGTAATGGGAAAAATGGGAATAGGGGATGAAATGAGGAGGAATGAAAATTTGAATAAAATGAAAATTTATCAGATAACGAAATATAGCAATGGAAACCTAGTAAAATTGCGCTTCTATTGATACCTTTCATGATAAAAGTTGACTTGCAAAGTTTTAAATGGCGAAGAGTTGAAGTGAATATTAAGTTCATGCATATGTCTTCATAGTCTCGTAATGGCATTTCTTTAGCGTGTTTTACTGTTTTTTATTTGATAATATTATAGAACTAACATTTACGAAGATTACAGTATATCATATATACTATAAACCAGTCTATATGATAGTCCATAGACCACTATATCTCTTTGTCGGGCGCCCCGCAGGCCCCTATCAATCATCAATCATTGGGGGCATACGCCGGGGGCGCGTCGCCTCGCCTACCCTACGACGCCACTCCCGGGGGTCACCACGCGCGAGTTCCCATGCAGGCTCCTTTCCCATACCAAGCAGCTCTCGACAAGAAACATCAACTTGCCCCAGCCACGAGCCTTGTGGGCGCCCCCTTGGCCTCCTCCACGCCGGATTGTCTCTTACAGATACAACCCGATGGGAAGGATCGGTTTCAGGGTAGCGTGCCACATGCCCATATAGCCTGAGTTGGCGCTGACGTACTATGCAGGTAATAGGCCTCGATTCAGTCTCACGTTGCAATCGCTGATTTGACACGTAATCATCCCAGTGACACCCCATGATTCTGCGAAGACACTTATTACCAAAGGCATTGATTAGTCTCTTCAAGTCACTATTTAGTGTCCATGTCTCACAACCATAAAGTAAGACAGGGATCACAAGCGACTTGAAGATCCGGATCTTTGTCCTTCTGCACAGATATCGACAACGCCAAATACTCCCGCTGAGCGAGTCCATAACACCGTGGGCTATGCCAATCCGCCGTAAGACTTCTTGACGTGACCCGCCGTCATTATGGACCTACCTACCTACCAAGGTATGTAAAACTTTCCAAGATCTCAATGTCCTCGCCACACGCATAAACAGACTGTACTGCTTCATCTAGTAAGTCTCCAAACACCTGGACCTTGGTCTTGAGCCAGGAGACCTCAAGTCCCAAAGGCTTTGCCTCCTCGTGCAGCGCCTCGAGAGCCATCACCAGGACCTCCAGCGACTCAGCAAAGATTACTGCATCATCGGCAAAAACAAGATCAGTGATCTTGGTGTTGCCGACGGATGCTCCACAATCACTTTGATCTACAACCTTGCCCAATACCCTGTCCATACAAGCGTTGAAAAGTGATGGGGCAAGGACGCACCCTTGCCTCACTAATGTATTCACAGGAAAGAAGCTGGATACACCTGCCCCACACTTCACAGCACTCTCAGTCCCAGAATACAGACCAGTTATCAAACCAATAGTCCTTGCAGGAATCCCTCGAAGTCGCAGAAGATCCCAGAGTGATTCACGATGCACTGAGTCAAACGCCTTCTTGAGATCAACATAGGCTGCAAGCATCCCTTGTCGAAACTCACGTCGGCGTTCCACCAGGACACGAAGCGCTAGGATACGGTCCGTTGTTGACTTACCAGGCGTGAACCCAGACTGCTGAGGTCTCTGATGCTTCACCAGATGACTGCGAATCCGTGTCAGCAATAGATGGGCAAGCACCTTGCCTGGTACGCTGAGCAGTGTAATACCGCGGTAATTGTTGCAGTCCTGACGGTCCCCTTTCCCTTTCCAGATAGGGACGACCAGCCCCCTTTTCCAGTCAGGAGGAATGGTACCTGATTGTCACACGGCAGTCAGGACAGCATGCAACCCGCGGATCATGGCCTCACCCCCAGCTTTGAAGAGCTCCGCACTGATAGTACAAACACCAGCTGCCTTTCCACCCCTCAACTTTGCTACAGCCTCTCTGACTTCTTCAAGTGAGGTTGCGGTTTCGTCAATGGGAGGATCGGCATCCACTGCCCGTAACCCAGTGGTGTGAAGCTGCTCAGTTGGAGGGTCCACCGTGAACAACTGCCCAAAGTACTCAGCCCAACGAGCCATCTGCCCATCCATGTCCGACACGAGGCGCCCATCTGCTGTTCGAATAGCACTCGCCCGAGAAGGAGACTTGGAACGGAGCTTCTTCAAGGTTCGGTAGGCGGGTCGGAGGTCATTAGCATTCAAATGACCCTTGACATCCTCGGCGAGACTCCTGACATACCTCTCCTTGTCTCTCCCCAGGAGGGTTCTAGTCCGGCGTGACAGAGCCCTGTGCTGGTCCTGGTTCCCAGCCAGACATCCTAGGCCCCTATGCAGCCCAGCAATTCAAAACATTGTCGCGTGTGCAGTCCAGGTATACAGTGGTCTATGATCTATATTATCTTATTTATTTTTATTTATTTATCTATTAATCTGTTTCTTTTTTTACAGAAAATGGCAAATGTGATGTGAGGCTGTGATTCATTGAGAGGCGTAACTGCTTCAAGGAGTTCCATATATAATGCAAATTATATAAGACTATGAATCAATCAATCATTGGGGGCATACGCCGGGGGGTGCGTCGCCTCACCCACCCTACATTGCCACTCCCGGGGGTCACCACGCGCAAGTCCCCATGCAGGCTCCCTTCCCATACCAAGCAATTCCAGACAGGAAGTATCAACTTGCCCCAGCCACGAGCCTTGTGGGCGCCCCCTTGGCCTCCTCCACGCCGGATTGTCTCCTACAGATACAACCCGATGGGAAGGATCGGTTTCAGGGTAGCGTACCACATGCCCATATAGACGAAGTTGGCGCTGACGGACTATTCAGGTAATAGGCCTCGATTCAGTCTCACGGTGTAATTGCTGGTTTGAGACGTAATCATTCCAGCGATCCGCATGATTCTTCGAAGACACTTATTACCAAAGGCATCGATTCGCCTCTTCAAGTAGCTATTTAGTGTCCATGTCTCACAACCATAAAGTAAGACAGGGATCACAAGCGACTTGAAGATCCGGATCTTTGTCCTCCTGCACAGGTACGGACAATGCCAAATACGCCTGCTGAACAAGTCCATAACACCGTGGGCTATGCCAATCCGTCGTAAGTAAGACTTCTTGACGTGACCCGCCGTCATTATGGACTGCGCTACCAAGGTATGTAAAATTTTCCAAGATCTCAATGTCCTCGCCGCACGCATGAACAGACTGTACTGTTTCATCTAGTAAGCCTCCAAACACCTGGACCTTGGTCTTGAGCCAGCTGAGACCGCAAGTCCCAAAGGCTTTGCCTCCTCGTGCAGCGCCTCGAGAGCCATTACCAGGACCTCCAGCGACTCAGCAAAGATTACTGCATCATCGGCAAAAACAAGATCAGTGATCTTGATATTACCGAGGGATGCTCCACAATCACTTTGATCTACAACTTTGCCCAATACCCAGTCCATACAAATGTTGAAAAGGACGCACCCTTGCCTCACTCCTGTATTCACAGGAAAGAAGCTGGATACACCTCCTCCACACTTCACAGCACTCTCAGTCCCAGAGTACAGACCAGTCATCAAACCAATAGTCCTTGCAGGAATCCTGCGAAGTCGCAGAAGATCCCAGAGTGACTCACGATGCACTGAATCAAACGCCTTCTTGAGATCAACATAGGATGCAAGCATCCCCTGTCGAAACTCACGTTGGCGTTCCACCAGGACACAAAGTACTAGGATACGGTCCGTTGTTGACTTACCAGGCGTGAACCCAGACTGTTGAGGTCTCTGATGCCTCAGCAGATGACAGCGGATCCGTGTCAGCAATAGAGGGGCAAGCACCTTGCCTGGCACGCTGAGCAGTGTAATACCGCGGTTATTGTTGCAGTCCTGACTGTACCCTTTCCCTTTCCAGATAGGGACAACCAGCCCCCTTTTTCAGTCAGGAGGAATGGTACCTGATTGCCACACAGCAGTCAGGACAGCATGCAACCCGCGGATCATGGCCTCACCCCCAGCTTTGAGGAGCTCCGCACTGATGTTACAGACACCAGCTGCCTTTCCACCCCTCAACTTTGCGACAGCCTCTCTGACTTCGTCAAGAGAGGGTGCGGTTTCGTCAATGGGAGGATCAACATCCACTGGACGTGAAGATATAACTATTATTTTGTGTTTGTTTTTGAAATATCATACGTTACTTATTTTCTATTCTAATGTAATAATCAGTAATGTTAAAAAAATGTATAATTGCAATTTCAACATGTCCATTATGCTTACATAATCACAACACAATAAATATAGTCGAAACATTATCATATTTTCATTACCGATATAAGAAGGATGTAATGAAAGGCTAATACAACCCAGTGATACATATGTGTTACATTTGATACTGACCATTAATCTACCTATATGACCCAATGTTACAAATATGTAACATGCCATATTTCCCACAAATACTATGATGAGGTGCAAGTAACGCCATATTCATTCTATCAAGAGTCCAAAGTAGTCAAATAATGTGGTTCTTGAATTTTTATCCTGGCAGAAAAAGACTCTGGGTTCTAGAGGGTTAAGTGCACCAATCAGCTGCCTCGTAGAAAATGGGGGGAAGGCAGGGGGCTTGGCCTCCTGAGTGCATTTTGACCATATTAAATAAGATAGTCTATAACTAGTAAATATATTTTCCAATACAAGGGAAAAATTTAACACGGCTTGCAACATGCGACTTTTTTTTTTATCATTAGTGATAAGTTGACCCTAAGTGCTACGAGTATAATATTCAAAATTGGGCCACGTTATGTTTTATCATAAGTTGTTAGCCATCTAATATATGCCGTTGCTAAAGAATATAATGTTTTTTTCATAAAATATTGGCCATATAGCCTTTATATATAGCATGCCTTTGCTCAAAATGATCCATATAATTATTCAGAGCGATGGAAAATAGACCGGGAAGGATTTTAAAGCTTCAGTTTTAGCAGCACTTAAAAAGTAAATGAGTTGCAATCACTGTTCTAAAGCGTCAGGAAATAATCATTTGACATTTGAAGCCTACACAAGTTATATAATTAACTCCTTGACTGGCTTCAGTGACAGCATTATCCCGTCCTTGGGATGCATCACAGAATTCACTGTCTCCAAAGTCAACTTGAATCCTGGCGCCACCTCCAGCTCCGCCGTCAGCAGTAGTTTGGCCAGGGCCACCTTGGCCTCCAGCAGAGCAAACCGCATGGCTGTAAACACCAAAAAAAAGACATTACTTCTCGGTGTTCCACAAAACTGTTTCGCAACTTTAGCCAAACCGCCACGACCACCTGAGCAGGCTAGTCCCTCCTGAAGGGTCCTTACCTATACAGTTTTCCCTGGGTCCCTCCGCAAAGGGCATGAAGGTCTGGGTTGCCAGTACCGGTNCCAAAGGTTAATGCAAAACCTCAGGATCAACGCTGCCTCGTAGAAAATGGGGGAAGGCAGGGGGCTTGGCCTCCTGAGTGCATTTTGACCATATTAAATAAGATAGTCTATAACTAGTAAATATATTTTCCAATACAAGGGAAAAATTTAACACGGCTTGCAACATGCGACTTTTTTTTTTTATCATTAGTGATAAGTTGACCCTAAGTGCTACGAGTATAATATTCAAAATTGGGCCACGTTATGTTTTTATCATAAGTTGTTAGCCATCTAATATATGCCGTTGCTAAAGAATATAATGTTTTTTTCATAAAATATTGGCCATATAGCCTTTATATATAGCATGCCTTTGCTCAAAATGATCCATATAATTATTCAGAGCGATGGAAAATAGACCGGGAAGGATTTTAAAGCTTCAGTTTTAGCAGCACTTAAAAAGTAAATGAGTTGCAATCACTGTTCTAAAGCGTCAGGAAATAATCATTTGACATTTGAAGCCTACACAAGTTATATAATTAACTCCTTGACTGGCTTCAGTGACAGCATTATCCCGTCCTTGGGATGCATCACAGAATTCACTGTCTCCAAAGTCAACTTGAATCCTGGCGCCACCTCCAGCTCCGCCGTCAGCAGTAGTTTGGCCAGGGCCACCTTGGCCTCCAGCAGAGCAAACCGCATGGCTGTAAACACCAAAAAAAAGACATTACTTCTCGGTGTTCCACAAAACTGTTTCGCAACTTTAGCCAAACCGCCACGACCACCTGAGCAGGCTAGTCCCTCCTGAAGGGTCCTTACCTATACAGTTCCTGGGTCCCATCCCGAAGGGCATGTGGGTGAAGGGGTGGATGTTGCCTTTGTTCTCGGGCAGGAAGCGGTCCGGGATGAAGGTCTCGGGGTCTGGCCAGTACCGAGGGTCGTGGTGGAGGCTCCAGACGGGCACTTGCACCAGGTCTCCGGGTCTGCAGGTCAGGTCAGTGCCGGGTAACCTGCACAGAAACACAACACACCCCTGATTTTCGAACATAACTTTTAACTTTGTTTGTGAATAATCTGTGTCTAATTTTGTTTGCTATAGTCATTTGACTATACGACTTTGCTATTACGACTGGCTATCGCCAAGAAAAAAAGATTTCTTATTTACTATGTTTTACCAGTGTGACACAACAATTTTTTCCCTCCGGTAGTCCTGCGATCTTCAAGGCACCATCAGAGACACCGCGGACCAGCCAAGGTGAACGGTTCAGTAAAGAGAAAATACAAAAACGCTGATATTCCTAAATGTTCAGTCCTCCGAAGAACTGATGAACGTCAACAACACGTCCTGATGACCTTCGTGACTCCCTTCCCTTCAGGAGGAACCATTGCTTACTTGGTGGTTTTGGTGCAGGCGCGCTCTATCATTATGGCTGGAGGGTACAGTCGGAGGGTCTCTGAAAAGAAAATAACGAAAAGTTAATGGTCAGTGATAGATTTGCGATGAAATTTAGTTAACAAGATTTGTCACACTTTCGGTACTTGTCCCGTCAGCGGACGACACCCTATGTTATGTATCTCGTGTGAGCTCAGTGCTCATATGAATGTGAGAATGATTCATCTAATTCATGAAGCTTTACGAGAAACATAATTAGTTTGGCAGAAATAGTGGGAGGGTCCTCTATCACAATAAGGGGACGATGGGTGATGCATAGTCTTGTCATGATTTTGACTTTGATTTCTTTTAATAAATCATGCTTAGACCAAGTTGTATTTTCACCTTCTGAAGTCTGTCATGTCTTACCCACAGCGTTCAGTAGGTGTCCGTATTGCGTTCTCTAATCCCAATGTTACAGTGCCTTGTTGCCTATATACAGTGCATATATTCCTCCGTATGTTTAGCGTCCTTCACGTCCAAATGGCCCCATCAGACTCACCCTGCAGGCAGGCGTCGAGCAGCGTGGCCTCCATGATGGCGTGGTAGGTGATGTCGCCGTGCTCCGCCACCATCTGCCGCAGCTCGTCCCGGAGGCGGTGCTGCTGGTCCTTGTTCTTGGCCAGCAGGAAGGAGGAGAAGGATAGCAGGGAGGCCGTCGTGTCGTACCCGGCAATGAAGAACAGCACACTCTGTGCCACCAAAGTGCGGTCAGTTAGCACTGCAACAAGAACAATTGCGAATTAATCTGAGTCGTACTTCAAGGCAGCCTCACCTCAAAAACTGGCTTAAGGAAAAATGTGAATCATTATTACTGTGTTGACAGCAGTGCCTGCTCACGGGTGATGCTTACCGTGCTTACTGCTGGGATCATCGGAACTGTCTCGCGCCTCCAACATCAGGTCCAGAAAGTCTCCCCGCCTCTTCCCCGCCTTCCTGGCCGCCACAGTCTCTTGTACGACATCGGCGAAAAAGTCTACTTCCGGGGGATTTACAGATAGGCCTAGTAGCTTGAAGAGTCTAGGCATGCACACAAAAAATAAACCTTTAAATATTGCGGAGATGCTCATAGTAAAGAACACCTCTACTTTGCGAGTAAATTCATCATTATCCACCAGAGAGTTACACTCAATGCCAAAGGCACATGAAGCAATCGTGTCCATGGTGTATCGTCCAAAGTATTTCTTCATATCCATGTGAGGGTTTTCTGCCGCCTGTTTAATCGAGAACTTGACGAGAGCATCGGCCTTATCGCACACCAGAGGGAACATGCTTTTGATCTTGCCTGAGGTGAAGGTGGGCGTCATGATGGCCCGCAGAGCCTTCCACTCAGCGCCTCTCTTCAGGCTCAGCATCTCCGAGATTATTTTGTCCCTTTCATGGCCACTCCTCATGTCGAAGTCTCTTCGATCAATGAAGCTTTCAGAATCCTTAACTAGGATATGCCTCATTATATCAGCGTCCCAGGTGACCAAAACGGGCCTGGAGAACTCGTAAAGACCAAACATCGATGACTGGTAAAACTTGGTGTAATTCTGAAGAAGAAGAAAACATTATCTTTATATACACGTATGCCAGTCACACACCATACCATACAATCAGAGACCTCTCACACGGACCTGGTGATAATAATAACAATAATAAGGACAAATGTAATGTAATAGTAATGTAAATAAGGAATAAAAATGTACAGTATTACCTCATGGAGGGACTCCCACAGTCTACTGTTGATGAAGAACGCTTTGTGGAAGTGTCCAAGGAAGGGCAGGGCAGGGGGCGAGGGCACGCCCCTCGAGGACCAGTAGCTGTGGCGCCACCTGGAGTACAGCCACGCCAGCACCACCACCGTCGCCACCAGCAGCCACGTCTCCACGCCCATTGTGTAGCGGCGAGATCCGCGTGGCTCCTCCCGCTGCACATCAAAAGATTGTTACAGTGGCTCCCGTGATGTCACAGTCAATCGAACAAAATGCAGAGGGTGTGAGCGCAAGGGAGTAAGGTTAACCCGTTTCGCTCAACCACCTCCCACCGGGCGGGTGACTTAGCCTGTGACGTGTCAACTCGGGGCCCGCCGCGGTCATGAGAGGGTTAGCGGGTCAGTTTGTCACCGCTTCGTGAAGAAAGCCACGCCCCGTTAAATTGATACTCGGCGTTACTTAGCTAAATGTTTGACCTTCTCTGCCTTGGTCTTGTTATGAAGTACACCTTTATGATGCAACGCTGCCAATCCAATACTGGTGACGCTGCACACAACGACAAGAACAAATAGCTGTCCGTCATGCGTCAGGTAACGAACTTCACTTCGAAGGGTTGTGAAGTGAGCATCGCAGGACTTGATTATAATGTATTGTGGTGTGTAAGTTAACCTTGTTACTTATTGATAGCAACGACGAAAACTATAATGCTTCTTGCCTTATCGGTCTTGATTGTGTCATAATCAGATAGCACCCTGATATAACTAACCAATGTACACACACACAAAAACACACACACACACACACAACACACACACACACACACACACACACACACACACACACACACACAACCCACCCCTTCTTGCCACCGGATGCCCCCCCCCACCCACCCTATTATTGGTATATACTATATTTATCATTATTATTAGTAGTAGTAGTAATAGTAGTGGTATTGTCGCCATTTTTGTCATCATTGTCATCATCTTTATTTTCATTATCATTGATAGCATAGTATTGTAATCACACACACACACACACACACACACACACACACACACACACACACACACACACACACACACCACACACACACACACACGCACACACACACACACCATAACACACACACACACACACACACACACACACACACACACACACACACACACTCAACAAACACGCACACACACAACACAACCACACACACACACACACACAACACACACACACACACACACACACACACACACACACACACTACACACACACACACACACACACACACACACACACACACACATACACACACACACACACACACACACACACACACACACACACACACACACATACACACACACACCATACACACACACACACACAACACACACACACCACACACACACACACACACCACACACACACACACACAACACACACACACACACCTGTGGCTCCAGCAGACTCTCGGCACAACATTGATAGTATAAACTATAAAGTAACACATGTTTGAATGTCCAACACACATATTAGTTTATCCTCTGTATGATATTCCACTTATTCCTTATTTTTCACCGACACTGGAGCACTCGATGTTCCTTTAAATCTCCTGCAAAGGAAAAATCAAGTAAGAAAAAATGCTCACCCAAAAACAAGGGAGAATGTTTCTTCTGAAGTGTGGCCGCGCTAGCTTCACGTCCTTCTCCTCCCGCCTGTGGTGACGCACTGTCAAATAGTCAAAATACGTCCCTTACACACACACACACACACACACATACACACTCTTGATAACAAAGAAAATATACGTTGTTGTTGTTGTTGTTGTTTTACATGTGTGCTTATAGCGCCTGTAGGCAGTGGTGACCCAGGGCTCGGATGGTAGGCTCTGGAGGTTCACTTGAGGGCTCTGATGGTTGGTCCTCGCCCGTGGTGGCGTAGGCAGGATTCTTATAGTGACGCCTGTGATTAGAGGCTCATGCCGCCCCCCTGTGTCCTCCGATGCACTCGCAGTCGAAGGTAGAGTTGATGGGCAGGCATGTGGGTGTTCTTAGGCCACTCGACGGTGCAGAAAGATTTTGGTTTTCGTCGGGGATCGAACTCGGGTCACCGAGAACGCCAGTCGGAGACGCTAACCACTCTGCTACCGCCTCTCAAGTGCGGTTCACACTGGCCAAATACCAGAGATATGTGCCGGTTTTGTTCCCCGGGGCACAAATCGGCGGGAAACATTACCCGGAAAATTGAAGGCCGCTCGAGTGGTCATTATGTGCCGGTTGCCGGGAACTTTCTCGCCCAAATGTAAACAAACGCAGAAGCCAGCACCCCCCCCCTCCCCCCTCCCTCCCTCTCACCTAGCCCACAATACTCACTTTATAGGTTCCTTTGTTCATACTTCCCTGTTTGTGTTTGTATATGTGGGGAGAGAAGTTTGTATATGTAAGTGAGAGAAGATGTGTGGGTTGGGTCTCTCTCTCTCTCTCTCTCTCTCGGGTATCTCACTATCTTCATATTTACTATCTGAGAAAAAATAAATTATGTTCCTATCTTCCTCCATCTCATCCTCCCTCCCTTTTCACACTCAATCAACAGTTCAGCTCGCCACCTCGCACTAAGCTCTCTATCCCTCGTCCCTTAAGCGCTCTATCCCTCGTCCCTAAAGCTCTCTATCCCTCGTCCCTTAAGCTCTCTATCCCTCGTCCCTTAAGCTCTCTATCCCTCGTCCTTAAGCTCTCTATCCTTCGTCCTTAAGCTCTCTATCCCTCGTCCCTCCCCATTCTCTTCCACCACTCTTCCTCCCTCTTCTACGTCCTCTTTTACCATCCCTCTCAAGCTTTAGTTCTTATACACTCACTCTCCTTCTCTCCTCGCCCCTGTGTCTCTCGGTGCAAAGTTCTGACAGCTTCGCACCCTTCCAGATGTTACGATAGCGTTACGATGATGTTACGATAGCGTTACGATGATGTTACGATAGCGTTACGATGATGTTACGATAGCGGAGGTGGGCGGCAGTCACTTCTATTATTTACGCCCAAGGGTGAGGTGACGCGGGCTGCTTGCTGGTACTCGAGAATTTTGCGTAACACTCGATGGTGTATCTTTTTTCTTGCTTGTGACAAAGATGAAGAGAGAGAGAGAGAGAGAGAGAGAGAGAGAGAGAGAGAGAGAGAGAGAGAGAGAGAGGAGAGAGAGAGAGAGAGAGAGAGAGAGAGAGAGAGAGAGAGAGTTAATGAGTGAGTGAGGGTAAAGTAATGGGAAAAATGGGAAGAGGGGATGAAATGAGGGTGAATGAAAATTTGAATAAAATGAAAATTTATCAGATAACGAAATATAGCAATGGAAACCTAATAAAATTGCGCTTCTATTGATACCTTTCATGATAAAAGTTGACTTGCAAAGTTTTAAATGGCGAAGAGTTGAAGTGAATATTAAGTTCATGCATATGTCTTCATAGTCTCGTAATGGCATTTCTTTAGCGTGTTTTACTGTTTTTTATTTGATAATATTATAGAACTAACATTTACGAAGATTACAGTATATCCTATATACTGATAAACCAGTCTATATGATAGTCCATAGACCACTATATCTCTTTGTCGGGCGCCCCGCAGGCCCCTATCAATCATCAATCATTGGGGGCATACGCCGGGGGCGCGTCGCCTCGCCCACCCTACGACGCCACTCCCGGGGGTCACCACGCGCGAGTTCCCATGCAGGCTCCTTTCCCATACCAAGCAGCTCTCGACAAGAAACATCAACTTGCCCCAGCCACGAGCCTTGTGGGCGCCCCCTTGGCCTCCTCCACGCCGGATTGTCTCTTACAGATACAACCCGATGGGAAGGATCGGTTTCAGGGTAGCGTGCCACATGTCCATATAGCCTGAGTTGGCGCTGACGTACTATGCAGGTAATAGGCCTCGATTCAGTCTCACGGTGCAATCGCTGATTTGACACGTAATCATCCCAGTGACACCCCATGATTCTGCGAAGACACTTATTACCAAAGGCATTGATTCGTCTCTTCAAGTCACTATTTAGTGTCCATGTCTCACAACCATAAAGTAAGACAGGGATCACAAGCGACTTGAAGATCCGGATCTATGTCCTTCTGCACAGATATCGACAACGCCAAATACTCCCGCTGAGCGAGTCCATAACACCGTGGGCTATGCCAATCCGCCGTAAGACTTCTTGACGTGACCCGCCGTCATTATGGACCTACCTACCTACCAAGGTATATGTAAAACTTTCCAAGATCTCAATGTCCTCGCCACACGCATAAACAGACTGTACTGCTTCATCTAGTAGTCTCCAAACACCTGGACCTTGGTCTTGAGCCAGGAGACCTCAAGTCCCAAAGGCTTTGCCTCCTCGTGCAGCGCCTCGAGAGCCATCACCAGGACCTCCAGCGACTCAGCAAAGATTACTGCATCATCGGCAAAAACAAGATCAGTGATCTTGGTGTTGCCGACGGATGCTCCACAATCACTTTGATCTACAACCTTGCCCAATACCCTGTCCATACAAGCGTTGAAAAGTGATGGGGCAAGGACGCACCCTTGCCTCACTAATGTATTCACAGGAAAGAAGCTGGATACACCTGCCCCACACTTCACAGCACTCTCAGTCCCAGAATACAGACCAGTTATCAAACCAATAGTCCTTGCAGGAATCCCTCGAAGTCGCAGAAGATCCCAGAGTGATTCACGATGCACTGAGTCAAACGCCTTCTTGAGATCAACATAGGCTGCAAGCATCCCCTGTCGAAACTCACGTCGGCGTTCCACCAGGACACGAAGCGCTAGGATACGGTCCGTTGTTGACTTACCAGGCGTGAACCCAGACTGCTGAGGTCTCTGATGCTTCACCAGATGACTGCGAATCCGTGTCAGCAATAGATGGGCAAGCACCTTGCCTGGTACGCTGAGCAGTGTAATACCGCGGTAATTGTTGCAGTCCTGACGGTCCCCTTTCCCTTTCCAGATAGGGACGACCAGCCCCCTTTTCCAGTCAGGAGGAATGGTACCTGATTGTCACACGGCAGTCAGGACAGCATGCAACCCGCGGATCATGGCCTCACCCCAGCTTTGAAGAGCTCCGCACTGATAGTACAAAACACCAGCTGCCTTTCCACCCCTCAACTTTGCTACAGCCTCTCTGACTTCTTCAAGTGAGGTTGCGGTTTCGTCAATGGGAGGATCGGCATCCACTGCCCGTAACCCAGTGGTGTGAAGCTGCTCAGTTGGAGGGTCCACCGTGAACAACTGCCCAAAGTACTCAGCCCAACGAGCCATCTGCCCATCCATGTCCGACACGAGGCGCCCATCTGCTGTTCGAATAGCACTCGCCCGAGAAGGAGACTTGGAACGGAGCTTCTTCAAGGCTCGGTAGGCGGGTCGGAGGTCATTAGCATTCAAATGACCCTTGACATCCTCGGCGAGACTCCTGACATACCTCTCCTTGTCTCTCCCCAGGAGGGTTCTAGTCCGGCGTGACAGAGCCCTGTGCTGGTCCTGGTTCCCAGCCAGACATCCTAGGCCCCTATGCAGCCCAGCAATTCAAAACATTGTCGCGTGTGCAGTCCAGGTATACAGTGGTCTATGATCTATATTATCTTATTTATTTTTATTTATTTATCTATTAATCTGTTTCTTTTTTTACAGAAAATGGCAAATGTGATGTGAGGCTGTGATTCATTGAGAGGCGTAACTGCTTCAAGGAGTTCCATATATAATGCAAATTATATAAGACTATGAATCAATCAATCATTGGGGGCATACGCCGGGGCGTGCGTCGCCTCACCCACCCTACATTGCCACTCCCGGGGGTCACCACGCGCGAGTCCCCATGCAGGCTCCCTTCCCATACCAAGCAATTCCAGACAGGAAGTATCAACTTGCCCCAGCCACGAGCCTTGTGGGCGCCCCCTTGGCCTCCTCCACGCCGGATTGTCTCTTACAGATACAACCCGATGGGAAGGATCGGTTTCAGGGTAGCGTACCACATGCCCATATAGCCGAAGTTGGCGCTGACGGACTATTCAGGTAATAGGCCTCGATTCAGTCTCACGGTGTAATTGCTGGTTTGAGACGTAATCATCCCAGCGATCCGCATGTTTCTTCGAAGACACTTATTACCAAAGGCATCGATTCGCCTCTTCAAGTAGCTATTTAGTGTCCATGTCTCACAACCATAAAGTAAGACAGGGATCACAAGCGACTTGAAGATCCGGATCTTTGTCCTCCTGCACAGGTACGGACAATGCCAAATACGCCTGCTGAACAAGTCCATAACACCGTGGGCTATGCCAATCCGTCGTAAGTAAGACTTCTTGACGTGACCCGCCGTCATTATGGACTGCGCTACCAAGGTATGTAAAATTTTCCAAGATCTCAATGTCCTCGCCGCACGCATGAACAGACTGTACTGTTTCATCTAGTAAGCCTCCAAACACCTGGACCTTGGTCTTGAGCCAGCTGAGACCGCAAGTCCCAAAGGCTTTGCCTCCTCGTGCAGCGCCTCGAGAGCCATTACCAGGACCTCCAGCGACTCAGCAAAGAATACTGCATCATCGGCAAAAACAAGATCAGTGATCTTGATATTACCGAGGGATGCTCCACAATCACTTTGATCTACAACTTTGCCCAATACCCAGTCCATACAAATGTTGAAAAGGACGCACCCTTGCCTCACTCCTGTATTCACAGGAAAGAAGCTGGATACACCTCCTCCACACTTCACAGCACTCTCAGTCCCAGAGTACAGACCAGTCATCAAACCAATAGTCCTTGCAGGAATCCTGCGAAGTCGCAGAAGATCCCAGAGTGACTCACGATGCACTGAATCAAACGCCTTCTTGAGATCAACATAGGATGCAAGCATCCCCTGTCGAAACTCACGTTGGCGTTCCACCAGGACACAAAGTACTAGGATACGGTCCGTTGTTGACTTACCAGGCGTGAACCCAGACTGTTGAGGTCTCTGATGCCTCAGCAGATGACAGCGGATCCGTGTCAGCAATAGAGGGGCAAGCACCTTGCCTGGCACGCTGAGCAGTGTAATACCGCGGTTATTGTTGCAGTCCTGACTGTACCCTTTCCCTTTCCAGATAGGGACAACCAGCCCCCTTTTTCAGTCAGGAGGAATGGTACCTGATTGCCACACAGCAGTCAGGACAGCATGCAACCCGCGGATCATGGCCTCACCCCCAGCTTTGAGGAGCTCCGCACTGATGTTACAGACACCAGCTGCCTTTCCACCCCTCAACTTTGCGACAGCCTCTCTGACTTCGTCAAGAGAGGGTGCGGTTTCGTCAATGGGAGGATCAACATCCACTGGACGTGAAGATATAACTATTATTTTGTGTTTGTTTTTGAAATATCATACGTTACTTATTTTCTATTCTAATGTAATAATCAGTAATGTTAAAAAAATGTATAATTGCAATTTCAACATGTCCATTATGCTTACATAATCACAACACAATAAATATAGTCGAAACATTATCATATTTTCATTACCGATATAAGAAGGATGTAATAAAAGGCTAACACAACCCAGTGATACATATGTGTTACATTTGATACTGACCATTAATCTACCTATATGACCCAATGTTACAAATATGTAACATGCCATATTTCCCACAAATACTATGATGAGGTGCAAGTAACGCCATATTCATTCTATCAGAGTCCAAAGTAGTCAAATAATGTGGTTCTTGAATTTTTATCCTGCCAGAAAAAGACTCTGGGTTCTAGAGGGTTAAGTGCACCAATCAGCTGCCTCGTAGAAAAATGGGGGAAGGCAGGGGGCTTGGCCTCCTGAGTGCATTTTGACCATATTAAATAAGATAGTCTATAACTAGTAAATATATTTTCCAATACAAGGGAAAAATTTAACACGGCTTGCAACATGCGACTTTTTTTTTTTATCATTAGTGATAAGTTGACCCTAAGTGCTACGAGTATAATATTCAAAATTGGGCCACGTTATGTTTTATCATAAGTTGTTAGCCATCTAATATATGCCGTTGCTAAAGAATATAATATGTTTTTTTCATAAAATATTGGCCATAAAGCCTTTATATATAGTATGCCTTTGCTCAAAATTATCCATATAATTATTCAGAGCGATGGAAAATAGACCGGGAAGGATTTTAAAGCTTCAGTTTTAGCAGCACTTAAAAAGTAAATGAGTTGCAATCACTGTTCTAAAGCGTCAGGAAATAATCCTTTGATATTTGAAGCCTACACAAGTTATATAATTAACTCCTTGACTGGCATCAGTGACAGCATTATCCCGTCCTTGGGACGCATCAGACCATTCACTGTCTCCAAAGTCAACTTGAATCCTGGCGCCACCTCCAGCTTCGCCGTCAGCAGCAGTTTGGCCAGGGCCACCTTGGCCTCCAGCAGAGCAAACCGCATGGCTGTAAACACCAAAAGAAAGACATTACTTCCCGGTGTTCCACAAAACTGTTTCGCAACTTTATCCAAACCCGCCACGACCACCCGAGCAGGCTAGTCCCTCCTGAAGGGTCCTTACCTATACAGTTCCTGGGTCCCATCCCGAAGGGCATGTGGGTGAAGGGGTAGATGTTGCCTTTGTTCTCGGGCAGGAAGCGGTCCGGGAATGAAGGCCTCGGGGTCTGGCCAGTACCCAGGGTCGTGGTGGAGGCTCCAGACGGGCACCTGCACCAGGTCTCGGGTCTGCAGGTCAGGTCAGTGCCGGGCACCTGCACAGAAAACACAACACCCATGATTTTCGAAACATAACTTTTAACTTGTTTGTGAATAATTGTGTCTAATTTTTTTGCTATAGTCATTGACTATACGACTTTGCTATTAGCTGCTATCCCAACTGCAAAGATTTCTTATTACTATGTTTACATGTGAACAACTTTTTTTTTCCTCCACACGTCGGACACAAGGTAACGTCATAAAGAGAAAAATACAAAAAACGCTGATATTCTAAATGTTCATTTTAAAAAAAAAAAAAAAAAAAAAAAAAAAAAAA
>JACEEZ010009851.1:27500-33291 GCA_016584305.1 Chionoecetes opilio | reverse complement strand
CAGGGAATTGATGGCTAAAACTGCTTCTTCAACATGCCTGAAAAAGAAAAAATGGAGTTAGACCCTATACTCTGAACCGGAAGTGCTAAATCTGAACCGGAAGTGCTGGAAGGACACTTCCGGTTGCTTTTTGAGTGCTATAAATCGACTCGGCATACCTGAAAACCTACAAAAGGATACTCAAATTATGAAAATCGGTCAATTATTGGCGGAGATAGGTGCATGGTCAGTGCCGGGGGGCCCCAAAAGGGAAGTGACCCCCAAAAGGGGGGTAAGGGGTCTGAAAATTGGGACCCCATCTTTTTCTGTTAATCTGATACCTATAGAAGCCAGAACTGCAAAAAAATCAATTTTAGCACAAAAATCCTACGGGAGCCCTTTTCCTAACATTACATACCGCACTATAATGTTTGCATGGTACTACTGTATGTATCAGAAAACGAAATATAGCAATTGAAGGCTAATAAAATTCTGCTTCTATTGATATCTTCCATCTTATAAGCTGTCCCACAAAGTTTTACATGACGGCGAGTTTTAAGTGAATGTTAAGTTCATCATATTTCTTCAGAGTCTCATAATGACCTTTATTTAATGTGTTTTGCTGTGTTTTATGTGATAATCTTATAGAACAAACATTTCCGAAGATAACAGTATATCCTTTATACATGTATAACATGATATACTGCGGGGTCATGCATTGAGAACTTCCCCGGGTCTTGGGTGAACGAAGAGGCCCTGGTAGCAAGATGGCGCCCAGTAGCGTTTAACATAGGGCCTATGAGTGGCGGTACTCTCTTATTACAGAGACCCTAGTCCAACCTGGTCCTGCTCGCTGGCCTGGCCCAGTCTCGCCCGTTCCAGCCCGGTCCAATCCGCCTCGCGAAAACAGTGGCCGCCCGGGACTAGTCCAGTCCAGAGCGGTCGCGAAAACGCGCTATAAAAGGGGAGGGCGGCGACGCGGCGATCGGCGGCAGGACGTTAGAGTCGATGACAACCAAGCCAACGTCCTTCCTTCACAGGGATCCACTTCGGAGCTGTTGCTAAGTCTTGTTTATTCAACAATCTGGATCACGATGCAGTGTTCGAAGGGGTTTCAATCAATCATTGGGGGCATACGCCGGGGGGCGCGTCGCCTCGCCCACCCTACGACGCCACTCCCGGGGGTCACCACGCGCGAGTTCCCATGCAGGCTCCTTTCCCATACCAAGCAGCTCTCGACAAGAAACATCAACTTGCCCCAGCCACGAGCCTTGTGGGCGCCCCCTTGGCCTCCTCCACGCCGGATTGTCTCTTACAGATACAACCCGATGGGAAGGATCGGTTTCAGGGTAGCGTGCCACATGCCCATATAGCCGAAGTTGGCGCTGACGGACTATGCAGGTAATAAGCCTCGATTCAGTCTCACGGTACAATCGCTGATTTGACACGTAATCATCCCAGCGATACCCCATGATTATGCGAAGATACTTATTACCAAAGGCATTGATTCGTCTCTTCAAGTCACTATTTAGTGTCCATGTCTCACAACCATAGAGTAAGACAGGGATCACAAGCGACTTGAAGATCCGGATCTTTGTCCTCCTGCACAGGTACCGACAACGCCAAATACTCCCGCTGAGCGAGTCCATAACACCGTGGGCTATGCCAATCCGTCGTTAGACTTCTTGACGTGACCCGCCGTCATTATGGACTGCGCTACCAAGGTATGTAAAACTTTCCAAGATTTCAATGTCCTCGCCACACGCATGAACAGACTGTACTGCTTCATTAGTAAGTCCCCCAAAAATACCTGGACCTTGGTCTTGAGCCAGGAGACCTCAAGTCCCAAAGGCTTTGCCTCCTCGTGCAGCGCCTCGAGAGCCATCACCGGGACCTCCAGCGACTCAGCAAAGATTACTGCATCATCGGCAAAAACAAGATCAGTGATCTTGGTGTTTGCCGACGGATGCTCCACAATCATTTTGATCTACAAACCTGTCCAATACCCAGTCCATACAAGCGTTGAAAAGTGATGGGGCAAGGACGCACCCTTGCCTCACTCCTGTATTCACAGGAAAGAAGCTGGATACACCTGCCTCACACTTCACAGCACTCTCAGTCCCAGAATACAGACCAGTTATCAAACTAATAGTCCTTGCAGGAATCCCTCGAAGTCGCAGAAGATCCCAGAGTGACTCACGATGCACTGAGTCAACGCCTTCTTGAACATCAACATAGGCTGCAAGCATCCCCTGTCGAAACTCACGTCGGCGTTCCACCAGGACATGAAGCGCTAGGATACGGTCCATTGTTGACTTACCAGGCGTGAACCCAGACTGCTGAGGTCTCTGATGCTTCACCAGATGACTGCGAATTCGTGTCAGCAATAGATGGGCAAGCAACTTGCCTGGAACGCTGAGCAGGTAATTGGCAGCGGTAATTGTTGCAGTCCTGACGGTCCCCTTTCCCTTTCCAGATAGGGACGACCAGCCCCCTTTTCCAGTCAGGAGGAATGGTACCTGATTGCCACACGGCAGTCAGGACAGCATGCAACCCGCGGATCATGGCCTCACCCCCAGCTTTGAGGAGCTCCGCACTGATATTACAAATACCAGCTGCCTTTCCACCCTTCAACTTTGCTACAGCCTCTCTGACTTCGTCAAGAGAGGGTGCGGTTTCGTCAATGGGAGGATCGGCATCCACTGCCTGTAACCCAGTGGTGTGAAGCTGCTCAGTTGGAGGGTCCACCGTGAACAACTGCCCAAAGTACTTAGCCCAACGAGCCATCTGCCCATCCATGTCCGACACGAGGCGCCCATCTGCTGTTCGAATAGCACTCGCCCGAGAAGGAGACTTGGAACAGAGCTTCTTCAGGGATCGGTAGGCGGGTCGGAGGTCATTAGCGTTCAAATGACCCTCGACATCCTCAGCGAGACTCCTGACATACCTCTCCTTGTCTCTCCTCAGGAGGGTTCTAGTCCGGCGTGACCGAGCCCTGTGCTGGTCCCGGTTCCCAGCCAGCCTGGCAGCGCGACTCTCCTCGATTTTCTCCAGCGTCTCCGTCGAGACAAAACCACGCCTTGACCTCGGGCGCTCCCCAATACACTCCTTGGCAGCCTGTAGAGTTTCACGTTTGAAGGTATCCCACAGCTCTACAGGATCCCCGAGAGCACCGAGCACATCAAACCGATTTGAGACTGCCACCGCATACTCATGAGCACATGTCAAGTCCTTCAGTTTCTCAAGATGAAACACAGTATGGTTACCTCTTGAGATTCTTCTGGACTTGACATGAAGCTTAAGTGTAGCAACAACAAGTCTGTGATCTGTTCCAAAGAACTCAGCACTCCGGTAACCTGCAGTTCTGGAGGATCCTCCAACGAGTACTAACGAGGATGTGGTCGATCTCCTTAGCTATCCCTCCGGCATTACTATACCATGTCCAGCGGTGCAGCTCTGGTCTCTGATACCAAGAACCTGCAATTCTCAACCTTCTGGACCTTGCAAAGTTCAGAAGCAGAGAACTGTTGGTGTTTCTGGTACCGGAGCCATGGGGACCAACACCCATTTAGGGGTTTAATAGAAGGGAGGAAGGGGTTTAATACACCTTAATTCTTCAGCAAACAGGAAGCTTCTTGTTTTGTTTTTTTGTTTTTCTTCATATATATATATATATATATATATATATATATATATATATATTATATAATATAATATATATACTAGCCGCAAGCCAACCCTCCGGGCGGACTTTTTGGCTAGCTCCTGCGGAGGGCTATATGGTGGGCCTTTGGCCCACCACCTGTGTTTGGTGGGCCGAAGGCCACCAAACCACAGACTCTCTAGATAGCCTCTTCTATCTTTCATGAAATCATGGCTGTAGAAATGTATGAATTAACGCCAACCCATTCACATTACCCCCAACCCATTCACTCACCCATTACCCATCACCCCCCACCCATTCACTCACCCATTACCCATCACCCCCCCACCCATTCACTCACCCATTACCCATCACCACACACCCATTCACTCACCCATTACCCATCACCCCCCATCTATTCCCTCACCCATCACCCATCACCCCCCACCCATTCACTCACCCATCACCCCCAACCCATTACCCATCACCCCACCCATTCACTCACCCATTACCCATCACCCTACATCAAGGTTTCCTCAATTTTTCGCAACCCACTTTTTTCACAATTATCGCTAATAGGCTGCCAAAAATAAAAAATAAAGTGATCGGATCATCTCATAAGTGGGCTTAAAACCTTCCCCTGGTCAACCTGGTTCCAAAAATGTGGTATATGATGGGATTCCGCCACGGGGGGCGGAACCTATACCACACACACACACACACACACACACACCACACACACACACACAACATACACACACACACACGCGCACACACACACACACACAACACACACACACACAACACACACACACACACACACACACACCACACACACACACACAGACACCCCATACACACACACACACTTTCGCTTATATTATTATATATATATATATATATATATATATATATATATATATATATATATATATATATATATATAAAATATATGTAGATCAGTTCATTCAATAGTGGTGGTAAATGTGTGTGTGTGTGGAGGCGAGATGTGTGGATCGAGGGAAAGAAGGTTGGGAGTTGAGGGGTGAAGAAGGGTCGCTCGCGGTTAGGGTGTGGCACGGTTACTGGTTAACGTAAACACCGTGACCTTTCTCTCTGTAGGCACCCCTCAAGTCACGCTCACTCCTCTGTTTGTCACTTAACTTCGCTCAAAGTTCTCGTACCACAATTTATCGTCTTGTATCAAAATTTATGTTTTGTTGTTTTGTGCAATGAACCATCTTGGTTTAATATCACTGGAATAATCTTATCTCACCGAGTCCACCGAATATGTTAGCTCCATAGGTGTCACTAACATACACTTACTATTTGGTAAGAGTGTAGGAGTAGCCGAGCAGGGGGGCTAAGCACAACACAAGGTGTTTTTTAATTATTATTCTAAATTACAGAACATGTATCGGCCTTGTGCAGCACGATATGATAAAATGTTCAAATAGTCTTATCAATGCACAAAAGGTATTCACCACAACAAAATGTTCACGTATCACACACACGTCCTGACCATACGAATGTATATCCTGCTCTGACGCGTCGTGTACTCTCCTCCCAGAGGCAGGGCGCGGTTGGGGGGTGCCTGCTGTCTGGGAAACAAAGTGTGGTCTCCGTCTCCAGGAGATGCTGCCATCTAACGGCATCATCATGGGCGTGACACGTCATAGCAATACTCTAAAATAATTACATGATTAACAGAAAGGTGCATCCATGAAAAATATAAATGTAGGGATGACATATTTACCTACAAAGGTCAACACGAACTTGTATTATAGTGTCTAGTTATAATAATAATAACAATAACATTAATAATAATAATTATCCAAATAATAATCATATAATAGATGAAAATAATGAAAATATGGTTACATGTCATATGGTCTACTGAGGCGAGTGTGAATGGAGTCATTTGACCCACAAGACATTTGCGTCCCAAGTCATAAAAACACAAGTCAATTGGGTATGAGGCATACCGTAATGAAGTTCATCTTGTCCCTTGTCCAACTTGTACCCTAGGACAAAACCGGGACAAAAACCGTCATCAAGTGTTCCTTTTCAAGCGACTTGACCGCAAGTTATCAAAAAAGTCGTCCAGAGAGATACGAGAGAGAGAGAGAGAGGAGGGGAGCGAGGAAGAGAGGAGGATCGATTGAAGAG
>JACEEZ010009851.1:0-22500 GCA_016584305.1 Chionoecetes opilio | reverse complement strand
GAGAGAGAGAGAGGAGAGAGAGGGGAAGAGAGGGGAAAAAAAAAAAAATAAAAAAAAATATATATATAAAATAAAAATTATATATATTCTTATATATCTTTTCTATATATATAATTTTTATATATATTTTAAAATATATTATTTTATAAAAATTTATATATATATTATATATTCTAAACTAATTATATATTTTAAAAATTTATAATTATATAAAATATAAAATATATATATATATATTATATTAATATAAAAATAATAATTAAATAATAATTATATATAAAATAATTATATTTTTATATAAATATAGGAAATTTAAAATATATCCCAAACCCACACCACACACACACACACACACACACCCCCCACCCCCACCCCAACCCCCCCAAAAAAACCCACACAAAAGAAACACCCCACACACCACACACACACACACACCCCACCCACCCCAACAAAAAACACACACACACACGGGGGAACCCCCGGGCCCCCTTGGTTAAGGGGTTAGCCCCACTCGGCTCCAAACCGAAAGCCCCCGGGTTCGACCCCCGGGCGGAGCGAAGACAGACGGGTGGTCTTCTTAAAACCCAAGCCCCCGTCCACCCAGCCGTGGGAAAGGTACCGGGTGTTAGCCGGGTTTTTTGACCCGCCCCCCAGGGGTGGTGGCTTTGGCCAACAAATAAGAACTAAAAGGGTGAAAGGGTAAAAAAAATTTTATATGGAACCCTGTGTTGTGTGTGTGTGTGTGTATTCATCTAGTTGTTTTTACGGGGGCCCGAGCAAACGCTCATATGGCCCCGCCCCCATATTTAACTTTGTATCATTTCCCGCTTTGTGGTTAGTGTTTTTCCCAAGCCACCACCCCCGGGAGGCGGGTCACAAACCCGGCTAACCCCCCGGGGACCATTCCTTTCTGGGTGGACAGGGGCCTTTTGGGTTTTAAGAAAAACCACCCTCCCGTCTTCGCTCCCCCGGGGTCGACCCTGGGAAATTTTCGGTTTTTGAGACGAGTGGGGCTAAAAAACCCCACAAATACGGAGCTCCCCCCGGTAAAGTGTATGTGTGTTTTTGCGTGTGTGTGTTTGTGTGTTTTTGTGTCGTATTGTGTTGGGGTGTTGGGGTGTTTTTGTTTTTATTGGTGTGGTGTGTGTTGTGTGTGGTGTGTGTGTGTTTGTGTGTATGTGTGTGTTGGGGTGTGTGGGTGGTGTGGTATGTGTGTGTTATATATATATTATTTATATATATATATATAAAACATATATATATATATATATAATATATATTTTTAAACATTTAAATATTTTATATAATTATATATATAATAAATATAATTATTTTTATATATTTAAAAGTTAATTTTTTTTAATATTTTTATTTTTATTTAATATATATATATTTTTTATATATTTTTATATTTTTTAAATTTTTTTTTTTATCAAATTTTTTTAAAAAAATATATTTTTATAAAAGTTTTAAAATTTAATAAAAAATAAAAATATTTATATAAATATATTTTTAAAAATTATAAATATAAAAATATATAATATTATTTTATATATAATTAATAATAATTTTTATATTATATATATTTTTTTTATTTCTATTATATATATATTTATATATTTTATATATATTTTTAAAATTTTTTATAATTTTTATATAATTTAAATTTAAATTTTTTATATATTTAAAAATTAATTTTATAATTTAAATATATTTATATATTTTTATATTATTTATAAATTTTTAAAAATATTTATTTTATATATTTATTTAATTTATTTATATTAATTTTTATATAATTTTTTTTTATATAAATATAAATATTAAAAAACCAAAAATATAATATATATTATATATATATATATATAATATATATATATATATATATATATAATTATTATTTATAATATATATATATATAAATATATATTATTATATAATATCTATATAATTATATATATATATATTTAAATATATATATATAATATATGGTTGTATAGTGTTGGGTTGTGGTGGTTGTGTATTTTATATATGAGGTTGTTGGTATGATGGTGTGTATATAGGTGTATTAGGTTTTGATGGGTGATTATGTATAGTAGTAGTAGTATAGTATAGTATATATAGTTTATATATAGTTATAGGGTATTATATATAGTATATTGTAAATATATTGATATAATATATATAGTTATATATATATATATAATATATATTATATATATATAGTCATATATATATATATATATATATATTAATATAAGTGTGTAATATAATATATATATAATATATATATATATATATATATTTATTATAATATATATATAGTATCTTATTATATATATTAGTATCTATAAATATATATACATATAATATATATAAATATCATAATATATATATATAAATTTATTATATATAATCTATATAATATATATTATATTATATATATCTATATATATAATATTACTATCTCTCTATCTGTATATCTATATATACTTGGTCGTTATCTATCTATCAGTAGTATCTCTAATCTATATTATATCGTATCATCTAGTACTAACCTTATCTATATATATATAGTATATATCTATAATATTTCTATATATATTATATATATACTACCTACTCTTCTATCTCTATATTCTCTCTATATCTATATATACTTACGGTATATTAACCTATATACTATAATATATGTATATCTATCTATTATATCCTTACACATAAATATATATATATTCTATATATATATCTATATCTCTATATATATTCTTTTCCACTACTACTACTACTACTAAACTACTACTACTACTACTATACTCAGTACTTTTTCTACTGTTACTGTACGTAGTGTTACACTAATACTCACTACACTACTACTCCTAACAGCTACTTTTTCTAACCTGTACTGTAGTAGTGTACTACTACTACTACTACTAAACCTAAATACTTAACCACCACCACCACTATACACCACCACCACACCCACTACCACCACTATTACCACTACTACTACTACTGCTATTACTACTACCAATACTACCACCCTACTATCCACTACCATTGGCTTGCTCTGTACTGGGGTCTTTAATCCGCCTCATGTATGGAGTTATTGTCTCACATGTTTTGGGGAGAGATCCTACTCTACAGCTCTCCCTAACATAGGTTTGAGTCAAAAGCTTTTGTTCGTGTCTCCATCAACTCCTCTCCTCTGACTGACTTGTCTTTCATGGTTTAAAGTTGACGCAGCAGATGTTGCTTCTGTCTTTCTCACGCAGCGTCTTCTGAACTTGCTAACCTGCATGCCTTCCCCCTCTCCGCGGCCTCGCTGCCACACGACTTCTACTCAATTAAACTCATGTCCTATTCTGTCCATCCTTCCAAATGCATGAGTTAATCAGTATGTTTACTCAGTACATTCCTTTCACTGGTATAAACTCTCTGGACCTCTCTTCCGTGTTTATATTTTTTCCATATCTCCTACGTACTTTAAATTTTTTTTCAAGAGAAGAGTGAAGACACCGTCCCGAACGAAATTGTCACATCACTTTATTTTTTGTCCTCTCTTTTACTGTCTTCTTTATAGGACTACTGGCAACTACGCGGGTTTTGTGTTACCTAGTCTTCTTCGGTGAGGCTCCTGGTCAGTTCCTTTGTGGATTTAAAAAAACAAAAAAACATATATATATGATATTATATATATATATATTATATATAGAGATAGAGAGAAGATGAGAGAGAGAGAGAGCAGAGAGAGAAGAGAGAGAGAGAGAAGAGAGAGTAGAGAGGAGAGAGAGAGAGCTGGGCTCTAATAATACATTGAATGTATTAAATACTAAAATAGTCATTGGTCTATAAATGTAATTTAACAATACTAAATACATTTTTGCTAATGTATCTAAATACCAAATACTAAATTACATGAATTGTATTTAAGTACAATTTGTTCAAATTAACATTCAATATGCCACACTGTTAACATGTATTCAGTATTTCATGACTCTAACAATACATAACTAGAATACTTGATTTAAAGTATGTAAAAGAATACTTCATCCTATTGTATATTATCCCTTTTAGGGAGGCCTTCTCGCCAGAAGGGCCGCCCACCAGTTTGGGCGGGTTTATGGCTAATATTAACTGATAACATAGAAGTATTTCGCATTTTTATATAATGATATTTAATTTAAATACAATGTATTTAATATTCATTAAAGTATGTAAATACTGTTATTTAAATCCGTGAAAAGCAATGGGAGGGGGTATTTAAATACTGCCCAGGCTTCTGTATATCTATCTATCTATGTATCTATCTATCTATCTATCTATCTATCTCTTCCTATCTATATATCTATCTATCTATCTATCTATCTATCTATCTATCTATCTATCTATCTATACATCTATCTATCTTCTAATGTATCTCTAGAATCTAATCTATCTATCTATCTATCTATGTATTTTCTATCTATCTATCTATGTATTTATCATCTATCTATCTATCTATCTATCTTCTATCTATCTATGTATTTAATCTATCTTATCTATCTATCTAGCCTATCTAATCTATCTATGTATCCTCTATAGCTATTATCTATCTATCTATCTATCTATATCTAGATCTATATCTATATAGATTATATATATATATTTTATATATTTCATACACACATACATACATACAGTGCAATTACATTGACGTCGGTGTGTGACGTGTGCAGTATTATTCATACTCTTCTTTCAGAAATCATGCTTTTTATAACGGGGTAACTTCTGCTGTTATCCGCAGTCTATTATTATTATTATCATTTATATTTTTATCAGTTTTTTATCCCCATCATCATCAATATCGCATCGCGAGCCACTAACGATTCTGTATTTTGTCATATAATATAGAAAATATATAAGTGTGTTTGGTGTGTGTGTGTGTGTGTGTGTGTGTGTGTGTGTGTGTGTGTGTGTTGTGTGTGTGTGTGTGTGTGTATTCATGCTAGTTGTATCAGCTAGTTGTATTTTTACAGGGCCCTGAACAACACTCGTATGGACCGTTCCATATCAACATTTTATTTTATCATTCATCCCTTAGTGCTTAGTGTTGACCAAAAACGAAGCCACCACCCCCCGGGAGGCGGGTCACAACCCCCGGCTAACACCCGGTACCCATTCACTGCTGGGTGGACAGGGGCTCTGGTTTTAAGAAGACCGCCCGTCTGTCTTCGCCTCCGCCCGGGGTCGAACCCGGACTTCTCGGTTGTTGATCGAGCAACGTGCTACACCCTAACTAACGGAGTTCCCATGTGTGTGGTTGTTTTGTGTGTGTGTGTGTGGTGTGTGTGTGTGTGTAATCACCATGGTCTTGTCCATGCGAGCTGAACTCGTGATCTGTCAGTTTTTGCCCTCGCCGGAAGAGAGCTTGGAACTATAATTATAAATATGACCGATCTATGGATAATCCTGGAACCTCCACACCACACACCCATCCCTTGCTCAAGGGAGACAGAAACACGCCGTGATTTTCTCCTTGAAAAATCCCGGGAACAACGGGGCGCCGAGGATCGCACGACCGACCATAGAATTGGGCGTGACGCTCTAATGTTTATCTAAACACCAACAAGCCACTCAGTGGCATCCAGTGTATCACAGGTGTGTGTATTCGATCTAGTTGTATTTACAGGGTCTCAGCTACAACTTCTTATGAACCCGTCTCCATATCTACATTTTCATTTTGCTTCTTTAGGTGCTTACTCTTACTGTTGGCCGCAAACCATGATTACGGAGACAGACACAAACCCCGGCAACAACTTTTCCCAAGTCCTCGCGGTTTGGTCAGCCACTGTGATATTTGGTCCACAAAAATTCGCGGGTTCGTAAGGTTTCGTTAGCAAGTTTAATTTTCCTTGAATCAACTCATGGTACCTTAGTGTGGGAATCCAATGAGGGTATTTTCGAGAAAATCATGTTGGTTATTTTTCAGAGCGACAGGGCCAGCGTAGAGCAAGTGAGGCCAGCTGAAGTGGTTTCACCAAAAGCAGGACTTATGAAAATGCCACCCGCTAAACCACCAGGTATTCATTCAACTGCTGGGTGTAACAGGGCTCTGGTTTTGAAGGAAGACCGCCATACTTTTTTCTCTGCTCCACCAGGGAATTGAACCCGAACTTCTTGGTTGTGAACCGAGTCGTGCCTATCCAAATACCTACTGAGCATCAATTGGTGTGTGTATGTGTGTGTGTGTGTGTGTGTTGTGTGTGTGTGTGTGTTTGTTTTGTGTGTGTGCGCGTGTGTGTTTGTTCTGTGTATTCATCTAGTTGTATTCATCTGGGTTGTAATTTTACGGGCCTGCCTGAGCCTCACGCCTCGTATGGCCCCGTCCTCCATATCAACATTTTTATCATTCATCTGTAGTGCTTAGTGTTGGGGGAATGCGCAGCAACACCTAGGGAGATGGGTCACAACCCCGCTAACAACCCCGGTACCCATTCACTGCTGGGTGGCCAGGGGCTCCGTGGTTTATAAGGTGTGCAACACAGCCTCATATGTTTCCCAGGGGGGGGGGGGACCGCCCGGGTATCGAACCCTGTATTTCTCGGTTGGTGAACGAGCGTGCTACCGCCTACCACTACGGAGTACCCCTATGTGTGTGTGTGTGTGTGGAGAGAGAGAGAGAGAGAGAGATCGAGAGAGGAGAGAGAGAGAGAGAAGAGAGAGAGAGAGAGAGTTGACTCGGTTTGAAAGGACTCTGGGGAGTGAGCCGGATTAGCAGGACGATAAGAACATTCCAGCCTCTCTCATCCTGCCTTTCTGTCTACCTACCTCCGTACTGTACTATACGTACAGCCACTTCTAAAATAATATAACTTCTTCTCCGCTCTCTGATTTTATATTTTTTTATCTCCTTTATCTTCAACTTATTGATATCAATTATCAATTTGTCTCAATAACAATGATTAATGTCATTATTTTGAGAGATAATTGTAATAGTAATGAGTATATAATAGTTAATAATATAAGTATATAATACTGATATTAATGATGTGATGCACAGTTATATCAAATGACCATTCTACCTTAATCATCATGTAATATTACATTTTAGAGTTTGTTTTTGTTTATTATCTAATATCTTTATATTGTTTTTTGCATCTATTTTTGCACACGCAACCATGAACTTTCATTCAACACTTTCCTTCCTCCCTCCCTAATATGTGTGTGTGATCATCTATTGTATTCATCTAGGTTGTATTTTACAGCGCCTAAGCAAACTCGTATGGCCCGCCGTCTCCATATCAACATCTTATCATTCATCCTCAGTGTTTTAGTGTGGCTCGGGAAAGCCTCCCGCCCAGGAGTACGGGTCACACCCCCAGGTAACACCTGGTGATCCCTTTCACTGATTGGGTGCTGCTCACAGGGGCTTTCGGGTTTTAGAAGAGACCCGCCCATCTATCTCCATACTTCCGCCGAGGATCGATGCCCAATACCCCCCAACACAGTGACACATGACCACAGTGGAACACACACAGTGTTGTGTGTGTGTCTGTGTGCTTTGTGTGGTGTGGTGTGTGTTGTTTTGTGTTTGTTGTGTGATGTGCTGTGTGTGTTGTGGGTGTGTCTCGTGTGTGTGTTGTAGTAAAGACGTGGTTTGAACTAGACTATCCATGACCTTCCTCACAGAGTGTATACACCTGACCTTTTATATTATCCCTCGACCCTCCCCTTACCCTCCCTCCTCATCTGACACACACACACAAAACACACACATAACAACGCTCTACCCACAAATCCCCACACAGCTACCACCACCCACACCACATCCTACCCACCCACACCATATATATATATATATATATAATATATATATATATAGATATATATATATATTATATATATATATATTTTATATATAGTATATATACTATATATATATTAAAATTATATATATATAGTATATAGCTAATATATTATATATGATATATATTATTAATTTTCTTATATAGTATAGGATTCTATATTATTAATAGATATATTATATATTATTTATAATATAAATATATAATAGATAATATTTTATATTATATATATATAATAATATATATATATTATTATTTTATATAATATATGATATATCTATGATATATAATATATATTATATATATATATCTCATATACTATATTATTAATATTTATATATATATATAATATATATATATATAATATATATATTATATATATTATCACTATATTATATGATAATTATAAATATAGTGATATTATATATTATTTATATATATTATTTTTTTATAATATATATTACATTTATGGATATATATATAATATATATACATACTTCTATATACGTACAATATATGATATATACTATATATATATATATATATATATATATATTATTATTATATATATATATATATATATATACATATTATATAATATATAAATATATATATATATATATATATAATATTATATATATAAATATATATATATATATAAATATATAATATAGTCGATTTATATATGTGAATAAAATGAGAATATAGTATATTATTAATCATATATCTACCTATATATATATATATATATGATAATATATATTATATATAATATGACTATACTCGCTGATATATATATATATATTATTATATATAATATATATAATTATTATTTAATATTTAAAATATATATACATAATACATATCTTTTATATCTTATATATATATTTATATATATATATTTAACTATATACTGTATTTTTCAGTGTGGCAAAGACACTCGTCCATTCTTGGGGTTCTTTATATTTTTGCGCGTGCAACGTTTTCGCCAAAGGACACTTGGCATCGTCATATGGCTAAAATATTATAAATTAATATACTAAAAATGTTTAAAAGTGAACAGCTAACAATTTAACGTAATAAAATAATCCTATATTATCTAAAAAGCTAACACACACAATTTATACTTAGGCCAAATTGTCCCGTAGGCAAACTACGGCAGACTAATTTGGTCCTCCGCTCGAAAAAGTCTTCGCGTCGATCGTGTCTCCGTTCGAAAAGTATTCGCTCGAATCGTCCTCCTTCGAAAAAGTATTCGCTCGAATGCGTCCCTCCTCTCGAAAAAGTTATTCGCTCGAAATCGTCCTCCGTTCGAAAAGTATTCCACTCGAATCGTCCTCCGTTCGAAAAAATATCGCTCGAATCGTCCTCCGCTCGAAAAAGTATTCGCTCGAACATCGTCCTCCGTTCGAAAAAGTTATTCTCCTCGATCGTCCTCCGTTCGAATAGTATTCGCTCGAATCGTCCCTCCGTCGAATAAGTTTCGCTCGAATCGTCCTCCGTTCCGAAAAAGTATTCGCTCGAATCGTCCCTCCGTTCGAACAAGTATTCGCTCAATCGTCCTCTGGCGTTCCGAAAAAGTATTCGCTCTGAACTCGTCCTCCGCGGTCGAAAAAGGTATTCGCGTCGAATCGTCCTCCGCGCGAGAAAAGTATTTCGCTCGAATCGGTCTCCGCGCGAAAATTATTCGCTCGACTCGTCCTATCCGCCTCGGGGGAAAAAGTATTCGCTCGAATCGTCCTACCGCCCGAAAAAGTATTCGCTCGAATCGTCCCTCCGCCCGAAAAATTCTTTTGCTCGAATCGTCCTCCGCCCGAACAGTATTCCCGCTCGAATCGTCCTCCAGCCGCTCGAAAAAGTATTCGCATCTAGATCGTCACTCCGCTCAGGAAAAAGATTCGCGTCTAATCGTCCTCCGCTTCGAAAAGTGATTCGCTCGTAATCGTCCTTCCGCTCGAAAAAGTATTCGCTCAATCGGTCCTCCGTCTCGAACAAAAGTCTTCGTGCTCGAATCGTCCCCGCTCGAAAAAAGTATTCGCTCTAATCGTCCTGCTCCGCTTCGAAAAAATGTATTCGCTCTCAACGTCCTCCGCCTCGAATCGTCCTCCGCTCCGAAAAGTATTCGCTCGAATCGTCTCCGCTCGAAAAGTAATTCGCTCGACAACTCCTGTCCCTCCGCTCGAAAAAGTACTTGCCTAATCGTCCTCCGCTCGAGAAAATAGTATTTCGCTCTAATCTGTCCTCTCTCTCTCTCTCAATTGTCATATCTTATTAAGGGTAACCCTCTGTCTTCTATATATCTTCAACCTTCTCTTTTTCTGTCATTCACTCTCATTCGCTCCTATTACTAGTCTTCTCTCATCCTTTCGTTCCCATTTTCCCTCTTTCCCTTCTCTTTTACATTTCTCCTTCTCTTTATTCGCTGTATACTCTCTCTCTCGTCTCTCTTCTCTCTCTCTCTCTGACCTCTCTCTCTGTATCTGACATTTTATTGATAAACTTGCGGTCAAGAGTTTCGGCTTGAGAAAGGGATACACTTGAGTGACGGTTTTGTCCGGTTTTGTCCTAGGGGGACAAGTTGTGACAAGTGGCAAGATGACTTCATTACGGTATGACCTCATACCAATTGACTTGTGTTTTTATGACTTGGGACGCGAAATGTCTTGTGGTGCAAATGACTCCATTCACTAGCGGTGTAACTCGCCTCATACCATATGACCTGCCACAACCCCTATCCTATCATCAAAGTAAATCTGCCAACATCCTGTGCTTTTGGGGGGGAGAGGGAGGGGGGGGAGCCCTGTGTTCAGTTTGATGGCAACGTTCTGTGGCGCTGTCTGTTTCTTCTTAACTTTGGGGGGGTGGGGCTGCGGTCAATAACTTTCGATGAATCCTTCCTCTGTGATTAGACCCCAAACGTCTTCCATTAAGGAGCTCGATAAAAAGCTGCAGCACGATCTGAAACACGGGTTCTATCACAGGCTTCAGCAAAAGAAGACAGTAATTTGTTTTGTGTTTCTTTTTGCCTCTTTATTTATCTTCTGTGTTGATTTTTTTGTTTTTTTTTTTTTTTTGTTTTTTTTTTTTCGCATCAAATATCTGAATTTTTTTGGGAGGACATCATCCTCATCAGATGAATATATTCATGGAGGATTTACTCGGTGATTCATGAAATTGCTGATCATTTACCGATGTGGTGGCTCCTGATCCTGAATCCTTTTCATCTCTGACGTTTCTTGCACTACGTTTCGCAAGAACATTGCTTGTTTTTTTATCTAGTCTTCCGATATACATCTTCCGCTGTGTCCTCTGATCAGTAAGAAATGCTTCCTCTAATACAGGTACTTTCGAATCGCCAGGACAGTGACACAGTGGACGAAACGCGCATTTACAAGCTGCTATGTCCAAAAGTTTCTGCGAATTCTCCGCAAATGCTTCAATTTTCTTCTTGTAACTTTGCACATCTTTACTGTCTTTGTAACATTTCAATACATTTTTATACTTAGATTGATAAGCCTCAATCATGGTCACGATGCGTGGCTTGGATAGTGTTGGGATTGATGCTCTGGCGTATATTTCCCTCAATTTTTCCTCGACAATAGTAGAAATTGTTCTCACTGCAGGATCTTTATTTGAACCCTGTATCTTGCAGTCGTACCTTTGCAGAACAAAACATTTCATGACATCCCTGTAACTTGGGAGTTGATCTCCTGTGAAATCACAAGCACTGCCAAAGATCGGAGACGAAAGTTCTAGTCTAGTGCGTACCGCAGCAGATGCTGCCGACGCCAAGCCTGTCATGATAGCGTGAGCGCAACACAGCCTTCACGTACGTCGTAACAGTGGAAGTCAAGAACCGAGTTGCAGTGAGTCGATCTGGAGAGTGGAGATGTTGACACTGCGCTGGCTGCGGGCAAAGTAATCTCTCAGCCGTGAGCTCTTGCTTATAAATCCAGCGCACGGCAGCGCAGTACGCAGCTATTGGTGGTTGGTGTCGCGGTAACTGCCGCTGATTGGTTAGAATAAGCGCGGCACTGATTGGTGAGAAAATAGAATAAGCGCGGCGCTAATTGGTGAGAAAAGCGCGGCGCTGATTGGTGACAGCCACCTCTCCGTTGTGAGTTCTGGCCTATTTCATACTGGATATATGTGTCAGTTGTATCACTCATACTGGTCCTGCTTGATGAAATAAATTAAAATATCGAGTTTTAACATATTTTTCTACACATAATTGAGTTGGGCCACCTGAAGATATTTGAATTTCTGCTTCAAATTCTACCCACGTTTACGTGAATACGTTGCACATATTTCATACACTAGTTGCAATTTATAAATAATAAAGAAGGTTGGTTATTTGCCAAAAAAGTGCAAAAACGTATAAATTTTGAAATTGTGAAAAAATCTTAACTTCGATCGCGTTGGGGCCGCTTTAAGAAATTATTTGTATGTTCTAATATTTTAACAGTGTTATAACTGGTGTGATTTCGCAACTTTGCCGCACTAGTCGCAAACGTTCTAACAAAAAAATGGAAATACCCCCCAAAAACGCTCCACCCTACTGTGCAGTGTGCAGTAAGGCGGTTTGAGTGGTATAACCTCGAGCCTATTACTTAACACAGGCTAGAAAGCGTTTTATGTAGATTTTATATACTATTTGTATCCCCAGATTATATAGTTTCGACATTTTGAATTATATAGCAACTGGAAACCTGTCAAAATGCAAATTTCGATAAAAATTTTTTTTTAATTTTTTTGGGGAGAAATATATATTATTTTAAAAGTCACACTAGCAGGGGTACGCGTGGTCGGGGGGTTTTGCGGGGTGGGCCTCCAATGGCTAAAAAAATGCCCACCATCGACCCCCCGACGTGGACGGAGCGAATTTTTTAAAGGGGCGGTCACACTAGCCATTTTTACCCTGGACTGGGGGGTTTTGCGTGGGCTGGGAGAAAGGCTACTTCGGGCCCCCAGAGCAAGTGGTCACACTATGCTGGCCGCTTCCACCCGCCCCCCCCATGCCCCAAATCAAAAAAAACTGAAAATGAGCTGGAACCGGGGAGTTGGTTTGGCGAAGGGCATTGGAAAAATTGTATAAAAAGCTCACCAACATAAAAACAAAACCAAAAAAAAACGAAGAAGAGAATGGCAAGACCTGGGTTGCCAAAAAAAGTCAAAAACTTTTCAACAACCTTTTTAAAAAAATTTTCCTGGAGGATTCTCGTGGGTTTTTTACAGTTCACGGTTTCCCAAAAGACAATTTGTGAATGCTAAAACCTGGTGTCCCTCTCATCCGAAAACAAACACCAATTAAAGGGAAAGCTTGTCACCAGCCAACCCCTGTCAGTTACCTCCCTATTTGGCCACAGGTAAAGATTATTTTTTACGAATTTTGCTAATTTCAAACCATAATAGAGTAGAGGTTGGGTAATTATTTTGGGTAAAATTTGGGTAGTGGTTTTCACCGTTTTTTTGAGGCCAAAACTTGGGTTTTTCGTGATTTTTTTTGAGGCACTCGGGGAGAATGGGGTCCCTCAGGACAGCGGTACAGGGGTTATAAGGACAGAGTTTCGCGGTCGTTTTCAGAGACAGTCTTTTTTTTTTGGCCTAAATAGGTTTTTTCTAATGGGATAGTTTCGTTTTGTAAAACCCCTAAAAAAAAAAAATTACTTTGGGGTTTAAAGGGGTTTTTTAGTAAGTTTCAAAAAAACCTTTTAAAGGGTTGGGTTTAAATTTTTCATTAAAAACCAAAAGGTTAGATTAATTTCTTTAAAAACCTTTAAGGTTGGGTTTAAGTTTCATTAAAAACTTTAAGGGTTAGGTTAAGTTCATTAAAACCTAAAAGGGGTTAGTTAATTTTTCATTAAAACCTAAAAGGGTTTAGGTTAAGTTACTTTAAAACCTTAAAGGGTTAGGTTAAGTTTCATTAAAACCAAAAAAAGGTTGGGTTAAGCTTCATTAAAAACTTTAAGGTTGGGTTAGGTTAGGTTTCTTTAAAAACCCTAAAGGTTGGGTTTAAGCTTCTTTAAAAACCCTTTAAAGGTTGGGTTAGGTTAGGTTTCTTTAAAAAACCTATAATTTAGGTTAAGCTTCTTTAAAACCTTTTAAGGCTGGGTTTTAGGTTTTTTTTTCTTTAAAAACCTATAATTTTAGTTAATTTCTTTAAAAACCTTTTAAAGGTTAGGTTTAGTTATTTATTTATTTTTATTTGTTTTTTAATTTTTTTTTGCGAAAAATAAACTAGCAGCTTTAGAAAAAGCCCCTATTGTGGGCCCCGAAAAAATAGTCGGGTCTCTGAAAACGCCCGCGAAACCTCGTCCATTTTTACCGGCGGCTGCTGGGTTGGGTTTAAAGGTTTGGGGTTTATTTTTCATTTTTGGTAAAATCCTATGAACCCGAACTCACTTGGTGGACGAAACTTTTTTTTTCTGGTGTTTTTATGTGTTGGTATAAAATTGAAACCCGTTCTGTCGCAATTTTTTTTTTTTTATTTTTTTTTCGGTAGATAAAGGTATTTTTTTTTTTTTTTTCATAGGGGAAAAGGGAAAGGTTAGTTAGTATGGTTTAGGTTGTTGGTAGGTTTAGGTTAGGTATGGAAAAGGTGGTTAGGTGTGGGTAAAAAAATTTTTTTGCATTTTCCCAAAAAAAAAAAAAAAAAAAAAAAGCGACAAAAAACGGTTAGCGATTCTTTCAAAACACAAAAAAACCAAAAAAAAAAATTATTTCTCCCCCAAATTGAGTGGGGGTTTTCTCGGGGATATTTACCCATTTTTTTCCTGACATTTTTTCCCTGGGCGTTTTTGAGTTGTTTGGAAATAATAGAATTTGTTTTGTCCGCCTCACAAACTATTAAACCCTTTAACAAACCCTAACCTAGCGCTGTCCGTGGGGGGACCCCTTTCTCCACGAGTGCCATTTTTGAGTGTAATGAATGAATCAGGCACTAACTTTTGTCGGAAATAATATTGATATCATCTGTTACTAAAAAACCCAACCCAAACCCAAACCCTAACCTGTTTAACCCTAATTTAACCGTTTTTGGGCCGAAATAACGGTGCATATTGGTACTACATTAATCCATTATTATTAAATTTGCGTTTGGGGAAGGGGGTTTCCCAAAATACAAGAAGAAGAAATTACACGATGATGTAGATAGAATCCTGGGAAATTTTTTGAAAGCCCTACCGAACTAATCCTCTTTATGTGACATTTTTACATAGGACCAAAATTTTTCCCCACACAATTGGGAGTAAATTTTGTTCCCTTAATGGATTCGAAACAATTATCTCTAAGAACTTCCGTCGAAAATCACACTTTTGGAGATTTACGTTTTTTTTTAAAGGAAGGAGTTTGTAAAAGTATGAAAAATATCTAACCAAACCCATTCCGGGGGATCCCGTCATATCTCAAAAAGTAATTATTAGCGAGGGAAAAGCTCATAAAAAATATTTCTTAGAATCTAGTAAGGTAAACAGAAACTATACCCCAAAATTTTGTGTAGGGAAATCTGGCCCTAGGTAAAATAATATTTTTGATGTGTTAAAATAGGGTTAAGGGAAAAATTTGTCAGAAAGGTTTAAATTTTTGCGGGCCCCCCCTTTCTGCCCGTATAGGTTAGCAACAACCAATGTCCAGGTTTTTGGGTAGTGACTCCCGGGGAGGAGGGTCTGTAGGTTAAAATCCCCTTTAGTAAGATTAGAAACCCAAATGCCATTATTGTTTTAAATGCAGTTTTACGTTGCAATTTTTAAACGGGAATTTTTGGAATAGGTAGGAAATTCCCGTAGACTCGGTTATATTTTTTTCTGTCAACTCGGCTTTTAATCACAAGTTTTTTACGGGTATTTTTGTCATTCACTAATCTACTACCCGTGCAAAACTATTCCCATTTCCCCCCCCAAAACCCGTTTTCCGACGGGTTTTCCCAGGTTTTAACCTCCTCCCTAAAGCCAAATTTGCTTTAAAAAAGGGTTGCGCTCGAAGTGATTCGCTCACAGGGTGAGCAGAAAATTATTTGTCTATAGTTTCCATTTTTTTATAATTCTAAAATTATTATCCAATTATTGTTGTTGCTACTATTTTTTATCATTATTTTATTTTATTATACTATCTTTTATTTTTGCACATGCCTTGGGGAAAAAAAAAATTTTACATGTTGGGGTATTTTTTAAAGCACAAGAAACATGATTTATTTTCGGGAGAATCTCGCCGCTTGGGAAATTCCAATACGGGATCACCACAACCTGATATCCGCAAAATCCAAAGTCTGTGATGCCCTGTTTGCATTCTGAGGGGCCCCTACCTCAAGCTTCCTACAACATCGCTGAGTGGCAAGAATGGCAAGCGGCTTTGCAAGTTTACATTCCAAACTGAGAGGACCCCTTTGAGGGGAACGTTTCCCTTGTGATAAAAACCAGATAACACAGGAGCAGAATATTTTGACTACAAATCCCATCACGGGGCCCATTATTTTAGTCTTGTTGATGCAATACAAGTTCTTGTCTTTGATTTTGGGGGCCGGTGTGAAAGTGATGCCGTGTAGGGGATAAGTGAATTTAAAAAAAATACATAGAAGACAAAAAGCTTCGGGTCCCCAGTGTCCCATTCCTTATTTAAACACAATCTCCATTTTAATTTTTGGTGAGATGCATTTCCACTCAAGACATACATGAAAAACCCTTTTACCGGGGAAAAAATTTGATGGGACCGGGGATCTTCAAAAATTTAAGTTGTCTCGAGCTGGGCGTGTTTCCAAAAATGCCTTGGAAATATGGCAGAAAATTTTGGTGTTTTCCCAACAAGCATAAAGTAAAAGCCTAAATATGTAATTAAGATTATATGGAGCGTATGCTTCTTTTTTTTTGGGTGAACTGAAGGTACCCTTTTCCGGAGACCATAGAAAGGGGAAAGACACTGCCAGGGAAATTTGTCATTCCAAGACAGCGTCAGGAGGGTTGGTATGGAGACTACAGGCACGGGTGGGGGAACTCAAATCAGGAAAAAGTAGTGCGCGATAATTTAAAAAATTAAATTTTGAGTAAGGGGAAAAGTAAAGGGCGGGAGAAGGGCACTACTACACTGAAAACCAACATCTAACTTTCCTTAAGAAACTCGTATTCTTAAAATCATCGTCCAGACCCATTTTTTTTTTGCATAAGTATTTGGGGAAAAGGCTTCAAAATCCCAATCCCCCAAAAAAATAATTTAAATTTAAGCCCCTTATTTCCCTAAAAAAATACTTTTGTAAAAGCGCGGGGGAAAAAAAACAGCTAAATTCCCGCCCCTGGCCGAAACTTGGGCGAGTCACAGCAGGAAGCCTCCCCCCCCGCCCACGAGCACACGGAGACTCAAGAAAAAAAAGTCCCCCTAGAATTTCCCGGGGGCTTCTGATATTTTTTTTTTGCGCACGGACATACTTCATCAAAAATTTCCCCAAAATACACATTTTCTCCAAATTTCCCCAGAGCGGATCAAAAAGTGACAAAAATTGTTGATATACTCGATCAGGGATATTTTGACTGCATTTAAACGGGAAAGATGAAATGGTCTGGACGATTTTTTAAAACCATCTTTATGCTTTAAATAATTCTGTTTTTTTTCAACTTTCCCCTTTTAGTGTATTTACCAAAGGTTTTTTTTAACCCCGTTCTGGTAATTTTGGTTACATATAATCCCCCGGTTTTTGGAAATGATTTTTTTTTTCTCCAAAACACCCCTAGTAAATAAGGTCTTGGGTGTCAAAGGCCAATTCGTTTTGGGTTAGTTGCAGCCTTTCTCTAAACCCGTTATGCAAGTTTTCTTTCATAAATTTCAGGCCTTGTAAAAAACAGGAGGAGAATTGTATTTTCCCCGTTTGCACAATTTTTCAATTTTTTATATAAAAATGATTAAGCACAGTATTTACATATTTTTACTTTTAAAAGGGGTGAGTTCTGGACATGTGAGTTTTGGTTTGGGGGTGTGTGTCACGTTAGAACAGTATGGGTATGTCGTGGGGTTCTGAGAATGTAAAGGAGTATAAATCACAGGGTATTGTGTTGTGATTTGATCGTGATGTGTATTTGGGGGCGAAGATACACCGTAGAAAAGTACTTGGGGGAGAATAGATATAATATTTGGGGGGGATTGTGTGTTGAAGGGGTGGACTGTGATAGCATACATTTTTTTGTTGAAATTTTTTTGTTTTGGGAAAAATGTGGTGTGGTGAGCACTAAATAGCGACGTTTAAGAGGCGTATCGTGTTTTGGCAAAAAGTGTCTTCGCAGAAACAGGCGTACGCTGGGATGGTACGTGTCAAAACAGCGATTGCACAGTGAGACAGATGTTTCTTGTCGAGGGCTTGGGGATTTCACGTGGGACCCCGGGGGTGGGGTGTATGGTGGGCGAGGCAACGCGCCCCCGGGTATGTCCCAAAGATTAACTTTGACTGATTTTTGGGTTTTTACTGGTCTTTTAGGGATTCAGTTACCCAGACATCATTTTTCGTACATTCCATTTTTTTTGTGTTTGTGGTTCAGGAAAATATTTCATGAAGGACACAATGATTGGTTGCAAGTCTTGAACCCCCTCGCGGGGCGTTTCTCTTGGGCATTCATATGCTTTGGACAATTTAATGTCTCTAATAATGTTTCGTGAGCCCTTTCGTCTTTGGTTTTTTTGTTTTGCGTTGTGTTTGGGGGTCCATGGGTATTGCAGGTATGATGGGTTGGGGCTGTATTGGAAGCCCCGCAGAATTTGAGCTGGGGGTGGAGGGGGAGTCACTATTGGAGAGGTGCACAGAATTGTCTGCTCTACCTCTTTCCAAGCTTCTTGGCTGTCCTTTTTGTTGTGTTTTGGGGGGGAAGCAATTTGAGAGGCTGCTGGGGGAGGCGAGTGAAATAGAAAGGATAGGCCCCAAAGAAAGGGTTTTTCTTTTTCCCATGGCATCCATGAGGTCTTTTAGGGGCCCTTAAATCACTTTACTAAACTGGTTGTGGCGGGCGTTTCGCGTTTGGGCTTTACGTAGACAGGGGTCAGGAAAGGGACATGCCTCGAAGTTTTTCCCCTTTGGGAGCACCGCCCCCTGACCACTGGGGGTCTTCTACTTTGCGAGCTTTTTGGAAAGTCCACGCAAGAGACAACCGGAACGACATCGCTGAAACAAACACAAAGGTGGGCCCTTTGGTTTGACAAGCGTGCACTTTAAACAGTACCAAAAAACCCCCGGCCAAACAAGGAAAGATTTAGTCATGAAAATTAAAAATACCTATTAGGAAATACAGATGGGACGGACCCCAACTGCACTACATGCATACACGCTCCCCAAAAGTCCTGGACACACCATACACTCTCCCAACAGTCCTGGGCACCTCATACATTCCCCCCCAGTCCTGGGCACTTCATACCTCCCCCAACAGTCCTGGCACACTATACATTTTCCCAACGTCCTGGAACCTCTACTTCCCCCAAAAAGCCCGGGCATCTCATACCCTCCCAACAGTCTGGGGCCCACTCATACATTCTCCCAAAAGTCCTGGGGCATCATACACTCTCCCCAAAAGCCTGGCACACTCATACACTCTCCCAACAGTCCCGGCACCCCATACACTCTCCCAAAAGTCCGGACACACTATACACTCTCCCAAAAGCCCCGGGCACTCGCATACACTCTCCCCAAAAGTCCGTACACCGTACTCTCTCCCAAAAAGCCCGGACACTGATACACCTTCCAAACCCCGGGGCACTCTCATACACTCTCCCAAAAAAATCCTGGACATCTCATACACTCTCCAACATCGGACACTCGCAACACCTCCCAACACCCCGGGCCTTCCCTCCCCCCCAACAGTCCGGACCTCGCATCACGCCCCAACGTCCTGGACACCTCATAACTTCCCAACAGTCCTGGACACTCTCCCAACAGTCCTGGACCATACACTCTCCACGCCCCCGGGCCACTCATACACTTCTCAAAAAGTCCTGGCACTCGCATACACTCCCCCAACAGTCTGGACACTCATGCACTCTCCCAACAGCCCCCGGGCACTCCATCCTCTCCCAAAAGCCCCGGACATCGCATACACTCTCCCCAAAGCCCCGGAACTGCAAACCTCCCCAAAAGTCCCCGGACACCATACACTCTCCCAAAGCCTGGACATCGATACCTCTCCCAACAGCCCCGGACATCATACACTCTCCCAACGCCCCGGACTCTCGATACACCTCCCAAAAAATTGGGGGCCTGACAAGCCAAGCACGCTCATGAGGGGGTAAAGGGGGTGTTTTGGGAAATGGAGGTTTTAAAACACCAGGTTAGTTTTAGTTTATTTTTGATTTTTCCCTAAACAGGCCATTCTTTTGTTTGGGGGCAAACATAAAATTTCTCGTTTTTTGTCTCCGCCCCCAAACCCACGATTTAAAAAAAAAAAAAATAAAAAAGGGAAAAAATGGTTCACAAAAAGGGGATAATGATTGGCATGGACTCGGCGTCGGGGGGTATGCGGAGTAATAGGGAGCTTTAAAAGGAGGGTGGATAAATTATGGTGGGGGCGAAAAGGGCAGTAGGTGTGTTGTAAAGGAATAAGCTATGGTCTCACGGCCTCGTAGTTTTTTGGTTATAAGAACGAGGACTTTGCGGGTTTTTTTCAGAGACAAAGATAATTTTACCTGGCCCCCAAAAGTGCTTTTTCTAAGGATGTTTTTGTTTCCGGGAAATTTTTAGAAAAAAAAAAAATCAACCCAATTTATGCATGGGTTTAAAGGGTTTGGGTTTAAACAGGTTATATAAACCCATAAGGTTAGGTTTAAATATACTTTGTGGTTAAGTTTGGGGGATTTCATTTTAAAATTATAAGGTTAGGGTTTGGTATGTTTTATTAATCACTTCCCTGTTATCTAGACCCTGACAAATTTCTCCCGGCCAATTTTTGTTTTTTTTCTGATAAGATACATGTTTGTAATGGAAACGCGCCCTACAATTCGGGATAAATTATTATTATTTTTTTTTTTTTAATATGGGTTTTCCGAAAAAAAAAAATATCTCTATTGCAAAAAAAATATTTTTAGGCCCGAAAAAATCAGTGCTCTGAAAAAGACCGCGAAGTCCTCGTCCATTTTTTCTTAGTTCTTTTGACCCGGGGTTCCCCACCAGCCAAGGTCCCCCAAATTTGGTGAGTAGAGGGGAAGAACTTTAAATAAAAAAAGGGTTGGAGTTGTTTTCAGTTTAACAAAATTTTTAAAGATATATATATATATATTTTAAGTTACCCGTCGTCATGTTGGGCCCAAGGGAAGGGAAATCATTTTCCTTTTTGCCCACCCCGAACATGGCTCTCCTCAAAGTTTTTTTGTGGTAGGTTTTGGGGTCGCCAAATTTCCCTAGGTCTCTTCCCTGACTTGTTCCCAAGCGTATGGGGTTTCCTCAGAAGACCAAGGGAGTGTTCGGCCATTTTTTTTTCCCTTTTTGTTTTTGGGTGCGATGATCCCAGGAAGGGGGGGAGGCGAGGAATGGAAACACGTCATACAGGGCGGTGGAGGTCGAAAGCGCGCCAAAAAGTGTTTGTTTTACTTGAATTTGAGTCAAACGAGTGTGTAGCTTTTATTTAATTTTTCATTGTATAGTCCCCATCGTTGAACATCTCAAGAAAAATGTAATTATCTAGGTTACTACTATGTATTATCATATTCTTTAATAAAAATATAAATTTCCTTTAATTAGCTGCTTCAATCTATAACCCTCAAACCCCCTGGTGCCCAGACATAGTGAGGCGGGTGCCCGAATAAACGATGCTCCGTCCCCGCGGGGCGTCGATGTAGGCAGTTTTTTTGCCCCTGGAGGCCAGTGGGCGCCCAGCCCACAAAAACCGCCCAGTCCCCCGGGTTAAAAATGGCTGTTACCGCCCCTTAAGTGGGGCCCCCAGCCTCACTTAGTCTGGGCAGCAGCGGATTAGGGGATTAGTATTGACAGCAAGCCAATTTTAAAAAAATTTTGGTCTTTTTTCAGAAAAGGGTAATACATGTAGTAATCCCAGTAATTACATTTTTTGAGATGATCAACGATGGGGGGCTAACAAGAAATTAAATCAAAGTACACACTCGCTTGACCTCGAAATTTTAAATATAAACAAAAACATTTTGGCGCGCGTTTCGACCCCCACCGCCTGTATAGACGTGTTCCCTTCCCGCCCTCACCCCCATCCTTCGGGGTCATCGCCCCCCCCCTTTTAAAAAACAAGAAAAAAAAATGGACCGAAAAACTGCCTTGGGTTTTGGGCAACCCCCACGCTTTTGAAAAAAGTCAGGGAGAGAGACATATGGAATGTAGACACCCCCAAACCCACCCCCAAAAAAAACTTTGAGGAGAGCCATGTTCAGGAATCGGCAAAAAAAGAAAACTGAATTTCCCTTTCCCTTGGGCCAACAGACGACAGGTAAAATTATAATATATATATATATAATAAAATAGCAAAGTGTGTGTGTCTGTGTGTGGTGGTGTGTTCCGTCCAGGGGCCCCCCCTGTGGCGGAATCCCCTCATATGCCAGTTTTTGGGAAAGGCTCGAGCAGGGGAAGGGTTTTTTGCCCCTTTTTGAGATGATCCGACACGTTTTTTTTCTTTTTTTTTTTTTAGGGGGGGGAAAAAAAACCTTTTATAAAAGGGGGGGGGGGGGGGGGGGGGAA
>JACEEZ010009850.1:0-24809 GCA_016584305.1 Chionoecetes opilio | reverse complement strand
CTGTTTTTTTTTTCAATCCCCGGGGGCCCTTGGGCTTTTTTTTAAGGGATATTTCAATGAAAAAAGGGCAGGGAAAACTTTTTTCTCCTTGAGAAAGGGGAAAACCAAACCCTTCACCAAAACCCATTTGCCCGGTGAGCACGACAGCGGGACCTTTTTCGTCTCCTCTTACTGTCTTTTTTCTCTTTTTCAACCCAAAGCGGCTTTGCGTTTTATGTGCGCAATAGAATTTTCTACCATCGCTTCGATTTCAATTTTCCCCTCTCTTACTAAATTTATCTGTACTGTCCTTTCCTTTCACCTAACCCCCTCGGATTTTATTTAAAAATTTTCCACTTTTTAACATCAAAAGGGGAACCCAAATCTCATCTCTTTTTCCCCTTTAGCAAAAATTCCATTTTGGGGAATTTCAATGTCCACCCCCCTGGCTATCACCCTTTCTTTCACTGCCCAAACCCTGGTGAACAACCCTTTCATTTTTTCCCCTTATCCCCAAAGACCTAGAGCAGTTTGGTGCAGCACCCTCCCCGTATTCCTGCCCGCCTTGGAGAAAACCCCCCAACATTCTTGATCTTTTCCAAACCTACAAAACCCTTCTGCTTACTTCTGTGAAAAAAATTCTCTCCTTTGGGTTTCCCCCGATCACAATCTTATTTCGGTAGCCTTTTATCGCCCCGGTTTGTCGCCTCGGGACCCCCCTAAGGGGAGATCTTCTGGCATTTAAAACTAAAGCAAAAGGTGGGAAAAAACCAAAGGGCCAGTACTACTTGATTTTCCAGGGAAAATTTTACTGCTCCCATGCAGAGACCCATATTTTTGTGCAGAGCGAAAAAACTGAGGCATGTCTCTGGCATGGGGGCGAAAATTCCCACGCACTTTCTCTAATCCAAAAAGCCCGTAAAACCTTTGCTTTAACTCGCTTTTTTCTCATGTTGTCCAAGATAGAGGGGCGGCTCACAAACTGTACCGAAACCCATCCATCTCCTGAAACTCTTTCCCTATTTTTTTTGGGCCCGAAAATCATCCAATCTTTACTTCATATTAACAAATACTTTTTCATTCATAGAAAAATGCAAACTTTTTCTGAACAAATTTTCCTTTCTGGGGATTTATGGATCAAAGAAAAAAATCTCTAAACAATTTTTTTTTTTCTTCTCTTTCCTCCTATGCTTTCCCCAGAAAAGCTCCACGCTATTTTTCTATTTTTTAAAGCTGAACTCTTGGCTAAAAACCTTTTGGCTAAAAAATTCCCCTCTGGTTGATGAAGGGCTTGTTCCTCCTTCTCCTCCACCCTCTGACTATATTACCTGTCTTTAAAGATCCTTCGTAATGTTTTTTCTTTGCCCTTTCTGACCTAGATCCTGGGAAAGGCCCTTACGTTCCTGAGGGGCCCCCCTCCAAATTTTTTTCTCAAAAACTGGTTTCTTGCTTGCCCCTCCCTTTGGTCAAACTTTTTCCTTTCTTTGCCTAATACTTCCCCCCCTTTCCTTCTTGCGGAAGTTTGCTCAAAATCCAACCTTTTTTCCTAAAAAGGGGTGCCCCCTTTCTAATCCTTAAAAACTACCGCCCAAATAGTTTGACTTTCTCCCTTTCTAAAGTTTTTGAATTTTTATCCCTTAAAAAGAAGATTCTTAAGAAACTACTGCTCACAATTTTCTTTTGATCGTCAGTCCCGGGTTTCCGTAAAGGGGCCCGATTTTATTTGGCGATCTTCTAACTTTCCAAACTGAATCTTGTGGTCTCCTCTTTTAGGGGTTTCGGTGAAACTTTTGCTTTTTGCCCTTTGCATTAAAAATTTTGTTTAGAGTCTGGCACAAAAAATTTTAATTTTTCCAACACTACCCCTCATTGGGTTTTTCATCCTTCTCTCGGGTACCTTCTTTTTAATTTTCCCCTTTAAAAAACCGTTCTATTTGCAGCTACTGTAGAGGGACTTTGTTCTTCTAAATCTATCAACAGGGGGGTTTTTACCCAGGGTTCTTTTCCTATCACCTACCCTCTTTTTTAGTTTTTCATTAATGACTAAGTCAAACCAAAGCCCTACCCACCCTACGCTGATGTTCAAACCCTGCTTTTTTTCAACGTTTTTTTAATTAGAGGGTTCAACAAAAAACAAAAACCTAAGTGTTTTCACGGAGAGATCCCCCGGGAGCGCCTAACTTTGATCTTTCTAAAATTTCAACGGGAAAGAAAAACATTGTTTTTTTTCAACCCTAAAAAACCCAATTTCTTCACCCAATCTACTCGCCCAAACCTACCAAAAAAAAATTTTACCCTCTTTTTCAATTCAATAACACTAAAAAAATCTCCTTCTTTTTGCAAAAACGTTTTTGGGACTATCCTTTACAAAAAATTTAAAACTGGAAATCTCCATCTCATCTCTTGAAAAAAACAGTTTTCAAAGGGAAGTTATGTTTTTCCTTTGTGTTGCGTCCTTTTGTTCTCCCCCCCCAATTTTTTTGCTCTCTACGGGGGCCTTTACCCCGCCCATGTAGGGAGTAGCCCTCACATTTTTGGGGAGGACCATCAAAACAGCTCCCTTAAACGGGTCGAGTCAAAAGCTTTCGTTCATCAACCCCCTTTCCCTTCTGACTGACTGTCTTCAATCTTTAATTTCCCCGCCGAAAGGTTGTTCTCTTGCTACTTTACCGCTATTTCATGCTAAATTTCTTTTCTGAACTTGCAAACTGCATGCCCCCCCCCCTCCCGGGGCCTCGCTGCACAAGTTTTTCTATTTCTTTTCTCATCCCTATTCTGTCCTTTCTTCCTAAGCAAAGTTAATAAACTTTCTTTACTTTTTCCCATCCCTTCCCTAGTAAACTCTGGAACTTTTTTTCCCCCTGTTTCTTTTTTTTCCCCCTTTTACGACTTAAATTTTTTAAAAAAAAGGGAGTAATAAGACCTCCCGAACAAACTGGCCCCCCCCTCTTTTTTTTTTTTTTTCTCTTACTGCCCTTTTTTTGGGGCCCGGGAAACCCTAAACGGGCTTTGGGGTACCCCCCTTTTGTTGTGCCCCTTTCACTCCTTTGTGTTTTAAAAAAAAAAATTTGGGGGGGGGGGGTTTTCATCTCTGTAACAAAAAAACGATACAAAAAAATGCAATATATAAAAAAATAACCCTTTAGAGGTAACTCGATGTTTATATAAAAAAAAAAAATCGCAATTTTTTTTTTTTTTAGGGACGTTTCTTTTACTTTTTACCCTCAAAAATTAGGTTATGTTTAGAATCGGGCTATTTTTTTTTTAAATTTTAAAAAAAAACAGGTCTAATAAAAAGAAATAAAATTTTTTTCCCTAAAAATTTTTTTTAAAATTTATTGAATATTCCCAAAAAAATTTTTCTTTTAATAATAATCCATGATTAAGGGTTTTTTGCGAGACAAAAACTACTCCCGGGGCCCCCGGGCCCCTTTCCCTTTTTCCGGGCCCACGAGGGGGCCCGTGGCGTGATTGGCTGAGAGCCGCTGAGGGTCATGGTAAGCAAAGCGCCCCCCATTGGTTGGAACACGCGGGATATTTAAAGCCCCCTCTGGCCGGGCGTTACCCCCCACGTTTTTTTTTAAACAAGGGAATTTTTCACTTTTTTTTAAACATCACTAAAAGGGGTGAAATTTAGCATGCTTAAAACCCGGGGGGGCCCGAGGATCTATAGTTTTTATCCCAGAAAAAAGGGGCCCGGAAAAAGGGCATTGGCGCGTGAAAACAAATTTATTTTCATTTTGTTTTTCCCAGCTCTCTCGGGTTTTTCGGCGCGCCTCGTATGTTTATATGGAAGGTTATTGAGTTTTTCCCACAGGGAACGCGACTTTCAGTGCGCTAAATGGGGTGTTTGAAACCCCTGAGTACCGAGTACCAAATTTCTCCACTTGTGCTATACGGGTCCCTCATGTTACTATCCTAGGGTTTTGCGATTTTTGTACACACTCGAGTATGCATCAAAAGATGCAATGCTCATGCTTTAAAAAAGCTAAAAAAAACCCAGGATTCTGTTTTTAGATCATTGTAAGAGTACATAATTTTTTTTTTCGTTTTTTTGGGTTCTGCAAAATTGGGTGAACCAAAATTATCGGGGGGAGGCGGTAGCAGATTTTTTTAGGTAAAGGGGTGGGTTCTCGAAGGCCGAGTTCGTCCCGAGTGAAAACCCAAAACCCACTTAAAATATTTCTGCACCGTCGAGTGGCCTAAAAAAAAACCCCCATCCCCTGCCCAAAAACTCACCTTCGTTTGGGCGATGCTCGGAGGCCCCAGGGGGGCGGCATACCCCGGCAATCACAGGCGCACCTATAAAAATCCTGCCTGCGCCACCACGGGCGAGGGTCAAAAAATCACACCCCTAAAGTGAGCCTCCGGGGCCCTTACCATCCCACCCCTGGAGGTAAATTTTGCCTACGGGCGCATGGGCCCCAAGAGGGCCTAACAAAAAATTTTAAAATAATTTAAAAAAAATAAAAAATAAAAAATCTCGGGCTTTCCCCTTATTCCGCTTGGGGCAATTACTTTTACAACTTTGGGGCAGCAATTTTTTATTCCTTTCACCGCTTATATATAAAAACCCGGGGAAGGTTTCTTTTCCAGGGTAGCGTCCCACATCCCCATAAACCGAATTTTTGGCGCTGACGGCCCTATGCAGGAAATAGGTCTCTATTAAAGTTCACGGTGCAATCGCGGGTTTTGGACACTTTGTCATCCCAGCGATACCCCATGATTCTGAAGACACTTTTTAAACCAAAGGCACGATTCGCCTCTTCCCAAGTCGCTATTTAGTGTCCATTCTCACACCCCATAGAGAAAGACGGGGAAATTTTAAGCGACTTGAAGACCCGGGATGTTGCCCTTTCTGCAAGGTACCGACAACGCCAAAAAACTCGTGCTGAGCGAACCAAAAACAGCGTGCGCTATCCCAAATCCCCCGTAAGATTTTTTTTAAATGGGGCCCGCTGTCTTAGGACTGCTCCCAATGTATGTAAAATTTCCAAGATCCCCAAGGGTCCTGGCGCAGCATCACAGAGGTATTGTTTCATTTTAGTAAGCCCCAAAACCCCGGGGAATTTTGGAAACTTGACCCAGGAGATCCCCAAGCCAAAAAGGGGTTTTTTGGCCCCCCTTCTTTGCGGGCCCCTCGAGAGCCATCACTAGGACCCCAAACGCCCTCAGAAAAAAATTACTGCATCATGGGGCAAAACAAATCAGTGATTTTTGGCTTTGCCAAAAGGATGCTCGACAAGCATTTGATTTTAAAACTTTCCCAAATACCCAGCCCATACAAGGGTTGAAAAGGGGAGGGGGGAAAGGGACCCCCCTTTGCCTAAATTCCGGTTTTCATGGGAAAAAAAAACCTTGATAACCCCCCCACCCCCACCCCTACTCCCCCCCCCCCTTCACAGAACTCTCGGGTCCCCAGATTAAAAGGGCCCAGTCATAAAACCCAAATAGCCCTTGCAGGAATCCGGGGAAGTCACAAAAAGTCCCAGAGTGACTTACGATGCACTGGAAATAAAAACGCCTTTTTGAGATAAACTAGGCTGAAAGCATCCCCTGTCGAAACCCCACGTCGGTGTTTTCCCACCCCCACCGATCCACCAGATGGCGTGGAAATATGGCCAAAAAAATTACGGGTCACACCCCTTATTCCCTGGCCCCCAGTCACCCCACCAACGGGAGTCATTTCCTGCCCAGGGAGGTGAATGAAGAAACAAGTGCTTTTGTATAAAAAAGGGTTTGGCCGCACGGGAAATTCGCGTTTATGTGAAAAAACCCTCTTTTTTGGTCCCCTGTAAATAGGGTATTTGGCCCCAAAAGTTTTGGCCCTCCCTTTGCCCTTGCCCCCCACAAATCGGGCCCTGATCTAGCCATGGGGCGGGGCCCAAGTCTAAATTTTTACATCAAATTAATTTGAAAACCCACGGGGGGGCCCGTCAAAAAGTGTTTGTTTTGTTTTTCAGTTTTCCCAGCGTATTTGTTTCAGCAGAAATTTGGTTTTTTTCCCCCGCCCGCGGGCCCAGCGCGGTCAGGGGAAACAAATTTTGGGCCGGGATGCCCGTGAATGTTATCCAAAGGGCCCGGGAGTTGATGAATGGGGGGCGTCCCCACGACCCAAAGTAGGGTTGTCGAATGGGGACGAAAAACCCCAGGGTTCCCCTTTCTTCTACAAGAAAGAAATTGTGTAGCAAAATTTTTGATTTTGGCATACATTTTTTGGGATGAAAAACCGTGTTACAACGAAGGGGATATGGACCCAAATTATCCTTCATGGATCTTTTAATTTTAAAACCCTACATTTGGCACGTCGTACTCCTCAATTTCATGGGGTAAAAGCTGGTGATTTCGCTTAACCCCCCGCCCACCCCCTGTGCCTCATGACGCGAGTCGTTAGGGGCCGGTTTTGAAAAATCGGGGTTTTTCAACACCACCTGGGCTCGTGCTGAGGTTTTCCCGGGCCGGCCCGATTGGATGGGCATGTTTAGTGGGCCTGACTCGCTGACTCCCCCCAGTGCGGGCATTTGGTTTCCATTGAGGGAAGACGTCGTTCGCCGCCCCCCAATGAGGGTATATCAATATGGGTTTAATTATCAAAAATAATCCCAAGATGAATAAAAGTTTATATTTAGGAAGTTTTTAGGAAGATTTTTTAGGAATACCATAATCTTCACGAAAACATTTACTGGTGTCATGAATGGGAAATAAATTACAGAAAACCTAACTAAAATAAGATTATGAGAGAAAGCGAAATATGCTTTAAAAATGTTTTCCTCTTTCCCCTTTTTTGTAGTAAAACTTTTATACAAAAAACTATACCCTATACAAAAAAAAAAAATCAGAAACCCCAAAAATTCTTCAAGTTACTAAAATTTTTTTCGGGGGTCTAGGGAGATTTGTAAAAAGGGCGGGTGGGGGTGCCTGCTGTGACGTCACCAGCATTTTTTTTCCCCCCCACGGGTGGAATGGGGCTGTTGTTTTTTCCCGCGCTTTTTACAAAAGTCATGTTTTTTGGGAAATACCCCCCCCCGGGTGGGAAAATTTAATTTTTTTTTTGTGGATTGGTATTTTGAATGAACATTCAACAAATTTGCCAAAAAAAAAAGGGTCGGAAAATTACTTTAAGAGCGCCCAAACTCTTTCCCCTGAGGGTAACAGCGGGATCGCGTGCCCATTTCGTGACAGGCCTTTGGGTTAATTTCAAAAAAAACACACAAGCACGGGACGCACACACCCCACACAAACACCCCCCACACACAACCACACACCCCACACAAACACATACCCCATATTCATGCACAAAAAACAAAATCTCCACACAAAAAACACGCAGACAAAACAACATACACAACCCACCCACCCACACACCCCACACACAGATTGATGCACAAACAAACCCACACACACGTACACAAAATATATTCACAAAAACAGAAACTCCCTCACCCCTCCCCCCCCACCCCCCCCCCCACACACACACATACACCGCCACATGGTCAGTTTTATAGCGTCCTGGCCTGCCCAAATTTTGTTTTTAGCCGGTTTTGAATCCCCCAATGCTCGGGGGATTTTAAGGCCAAGTCAGGTGATTACTTTTTCCCCTTTAGGGAAGGGGATGGGGGTGTGTGGGGTGGAAAGGGCCCAGCATTTGCCCAAAAATCAGGGAAAAAAAAGAGCCCTTTAAGCTCGCACCGGGAGGGGGGAAACTGGCGATCGCGATCCTTCCCCGCCCGGGGCAAGACAGGGTAATAACACCAAAAACCCTGCCAAAAACCCCCCAACACACACACACACACACACACGCACCAAAACACACACACCACACACTTTCACACACACTTTTTCCCTTTTATATGTAAAGCCTCCCTTTACAGCACATTGATTTTGAGGTTTTATAAATTTTTCCCCCTGTGTTGCCTAAACATAACAGCATCATTCTACTTTACAGAAAGGGTTTTCCTGCTTGGGGAGTTGTGCAGCGGAAAGGGCAAGGAAAGGGGGAAAGCGCAGCCTTTTTTCCCTAAAGGCCTCTTTTGGGGCACGGGCAGGGCAAGGGGGAGGCCTGGGAACACCTGAGGCAAGGCCATGGAACAGCTTGGGGCATGGTCTAAAGGGCACGAACGAGATATGGTCTTTGGGCATGGCGGGACCATCATTTTTGGGGCCCTGGACATGGTTACGGCCCTTTGGGCCCAAAGGGGACAGATTTGGTTTTGGCCACGCCCTTTTGGGGGGGGCCCCGGGCACGATGCAGGGTTTTTGGGGTTTTTTTTATGACACCCACACAAGAATTTGGCCCTGGTTTGGGGCCCTGGGGTTTGGGCACCAAGAGCACCACATCATAACGGTGGTGGCCACCATTCCCCTGGGGAAAAAATTACGACGGGGCCCCTTACATGGTCCCATTGACTTGGGGTACCGGGGCCCCGCCCTGGGAGACCCGGGCCCCTGGGCCCGTTTCAGGTTTTACCCTTTTGGGGGGGGGGAGTCGGATACCCCTGGGCACGGTACCGCTTTCGGGTACAAGGCGGATTGGCGCCCCCCCCCCATACCAAAGGCCATTACCAGCGTAAAGCACTCCCAGGGGCCCCCAAATCAACTACCAACCCCTCTCCCTTCCCAACAGACAATCACCTCCCGAGGCCCTTTCAGCCAAAACTTTCCCCCACCTCGGCCCGATCAGCATCTTCTTAGGTTCTACAATTAAAGTTTGAATATAAGTCAAAAAAGTATCATGCTATTTTTTCGGGGCACCCTAGCTTATAATACCTTAAATCATGATATGAAAGGCTTTTTTCATGCCTTTATCAAAAGGGTTTCCCGATTTAAAAAAGGGGAAAGTGGGAAAAAACCCAAACATATGGGAAAAATATTCAAATATTTTTAAAATTTAAAAAAAAATAATAAAAAAAGAAAAAACATTTAAATGTTGCCAAAAATGTTAATCATAAAAGGAAAAACATTATCCATAGCTTCCTTTGCACTTTGCAATTGGTCGTCAAAATTTTCCCCGCCTAAACCCGTCCCTAAAACCCGAGTACCTTGGGGGATTTGGTCAACAATGTCTTCTTGACAACCAAAAAAATAAAAATTTTTTCCCCGTGTCTTCAATTCTTTACATAAGAACATAAGAAAATAAGGGAAGCTACAAAAGGCCGGGAGAACCCCCACACGTTGGGATTCCCGTTAGGAAAAACAACCCACATCCCCCTTACTCCCCATCCATTAAATTGTTTTAGCCTCCCTTTTAAAAACCCCTTTTATATTGACTCCGGGACTAAAAGACCTGACGTTGATTTTTGCCCAAAAAATTTCCCCCCCAATTTTTGGGGAACCCGTTTTTCCCTACTTCTTTTTAAAAATTTCCCTTTTTTCCCGTTTTTAATTCCCTTACCTTTTTGTTCTACCCCCGATTTCTACCGTAAGAACTTTTCCTTTATCTCCTTTTAAAATTTCTAGAGTAGCTTATGGTTTGGGGTTGTATGCAAAATGTGTAAAACAAAATTTCAAGAATCCCCCTAATTGAAGGTCCCGGAACAATATTTTTGGGTTGGTAACACATTTCCCCCCTGACGGGGAAATAGCTGAAAAGGGGCCCCCCCCCTTTTTTTTGGGCCACGCCCTTTTTTAGGGGAAGTAATACCACCGCCGTGGGCTGTACTACGAACCCCTTTTAACCTGGAGGGGGCCCGGGCCAAATCAAAATGTGCGCAAAAAGGGCCAAAATTAGGGGGGTCAGTTTAAAACATTTTTCCCTATCCAAAAATCAATGGTTTTTAAGAAATTGCCAAAAACCGATTTCAGCATGTTAACCCCACTTTCAATTGTATAAAACCACCCAAGGCCCCAAAAAATATGTATGACAAATTTTTCATATTACCTGTTGTACCCTTTTTCATATTGTTCCTATTTTTTTGGGAAATTTTAAATTTTTTTGGGTTTTTCACTTTTTTTCCTTTACTACGCCCCCAAAAAGTCAGTATTTTATGTTCCTTTCCTCTGAATTCACGTTTTTTGGGACTCATACATGATGTTGGCATTTGCTGGAGGGGGAAAGGGCATCGGGGCCCGCCCCGATAATGGAAATAACAATGGGTTTGCCAACATCCGTTGCTTCATTTCCCATACTTTGGGGTGGTCTGGGTTTTGGGGACTGCAGGAGGTTTTTGGGGGGGGTTTTAACCCCCATCTTACACTGAGATATGCTCGCTTTATGTGTTTTTCGTAGCGTTTATGAAAAGCCCCACAAGCGGGTTTAAATCCAGTTCTTTCTTGGGGTTGCGGTTAAAGGGTCCCATCGATATTCATCGAAAGCGGAAACAGGTTTGGTTTCTTAATCCAACACAAGGAAACTTTTCAGCATTGCCTTTTTATCTTTTTGTGACAGTTTTTTCTACACTAAAACCCCCTTTCCCCCTAGGGGGAGAATTTCCCTGGTTGGCTTTAGGGAAACAGCCCTTTTTTTGCCACCTTTCTGGTACTGTCGCAACCCCTGAGAGCATGGAATGGCTGGAGACACGACACCAAAACCCCTTGTTTCCCGTTTATCAACCAACAGGTTTGGGCTGGTACAAAATTTCTTTGTTTTCCCCGGTTTCCAAGCTTCCCCGTATAAACTTTTTTAGTTGCCAGGTTTTGTTGAAGTGGAAGATGAGGTGACAAAGGGCAAACTGTGTCAGGTTTAGTTTAAAAAAGACTGATTTTAACCCCAGTTTTTACAACACCATTTATTAATATGGAACTGATTCTGGGCTTCGGGGTTTTTTCTTTGGCCCGCTTGAGACTCTGCGACGTTTTTTTGGGGCCCGCTAACAGTTTCCTGCCATTCACCCCCATATTCCCCCCCAAAGAAGATCTCCTTGTCCGACTCGGCATTCTTTCAGCATCCCCTTGAAGACTACTCCTGCAACCCAACTTTGTTTTAACATTTAGCTTTCCCGAACATTCCCGACGACAGGGAGGGTTTTTGATTGTTCCCGAAAATAAAGGTGAAAAGTATTTGTTCTGGAAGAACTTCCTATGCCCGTTTTCCCTTTGCTTGATTGATGATTTTTTTTTAAACATCAAAAAAAATGTTTTTCTTGTGGACTCCGGAGCCTGTGCAAGAATGCTGTTTTGGAAAAACTCTCACCAAATTCCCCCGAAGTGTGAAGGGGCCCCTCTTTTCATGCTAGTTTACGCCCAGGGGCCATTTAAACCCCTATTTTCATCTGACGTCCTCTTTACCCTTTCCCCCCTCCCGTGGAAGTTGACTGCAAGTTCCCTGGCTAAGGGGGCTTTATCGGGCTTCTTTTAATTTTATGCCCCTTTTTTACATTCAGTGGTGAGGAAAAGGGAAAGTGTGGGCCAAAATTAATACTTCAGGATTCTAGCATGCTGTACCCTTTTTTCTCTAGGGATAGTCAATTTTACCAATGGTTTTTGCAGTAAACCCCTTTTTTTGCCATCGATTTTTTCGCTGTGGGGCGGGGTAGAAAGTAAAAACGTTTCACCCAAAACAGTCCCTTTCGGTTTTTAGGAATTGTATCAGTAGGGCTTCTCCTTACCCCGGAAAATTTGGGGTCAACCAAAATCCCTTTATAAATTTTTCTCACCAATTTCCAGGCATTCAAGTAATCCGTTTAAAAAAACCTCCTTTGGGGGATGTCAGCTTCCCGTAGAATGTTCTGAAATCTGATTCCAGCGCCGAACTTTACGAACCCGGCGAAACGCGCCGGAAATTGATGGGGTTTTTTTGTAACCCGAAGCGCTTTTTCACGAACATGGCCAAAAACTTTGTAGAAAATTTGGGTTGAAATCATGGTGTTTGGTCAGTTTTATGTCTCTTTGTCTCCCAAGTTACACCATTTTCCCGCCCGCCCGTTTCCCCAAAAAGAAGATCTTTCTCCTGCTTTAGGAGATTTCCCTAAGGCTACTGCTTTTTTCTGTTTTAGTTTATCCCAAAAGATTTCCTCCAGCAAAACCTTTGGGGGGTTTTTTGTAAAACTTCTTGGTGCCATGTCAATCCCACTGCACTGCCTTGTCGGAGAGTGTTTGGACAGTCACGCAATGGGACTTCGCGAAACACTTGGGGGGGGGGCAAAAACCCCCCAATTTCCAAAACTTTTTCCTTTTTCTACCCAAAAGTTTTTGCTCCCGTCTCCTCTTGGAGACCCCCTTTCCCCCCCCCCTAAATAGAAAAACCCTTTTTAAACCTTCCCGATTTATAGCTCCCTGAAAGATAATTATTTGTTTTTTTAAATTTCCCCCCCACCAACAGCTAATGACAATTTAAAAGCTCCCCCCTCCCCTCCCCTTTCCCCCCCTTCCTCCTTCCCTTGAGCCCCTTTAACGGGGCCTTCCTCCCTCAGACAGGATGGGAAAAATTTTAAAATATTTACATTTTTTTGTTTTCCCCGGGAAAAAAAAATGGCTATAGCAAAATATATTCGTAAAATTTTAGAGCAATGTGTGTGGTGTGGTGTGGTGTGTGTGTTGTTGTGTGTGTGTGTGTGTGTTGTGCTTTCGTGCGTGCTTTCCCTGCGTTTCGCCCCGCGCGCGTAGGGTGTGGAAAAGTAGCCAAAATTTGGGTTTTTTAAAAATCATAATTTTAAAATATTTTTAATTTTAAAAATTAAAGTATGTGTTTTATTCCCCATTGTGTGTAGTGGGCAGAGAGAAGAGAGAGAAAAGAGAGAGAAGGGGAGAGAGAGAGAGAGAGGGGAAACCGGTAATTTGGGTTTAACCCCCCTGCCCCAAAACCAAACCCCTAAAAAAACATTTAATAAGGGGGACGTTGAGGGGCTAAAAAAAATTTTTCCCTTTTTGTGCCTCCAAACAAGGGGGTTTTTTGTCCCTTTACATCCCAAAGCCCAAGTGGAAAAACAGGGCCAGGGGCCCATATATAAAAAATGTGTGGAAAAAAGGGGTCACTTAGGGCCCTTTACCAGCACTTTTATTTAAATAAAAACACACAAACACACACACACACCCCAACCCCCCACGAACTTCGTATTTTTAAAATGATTAATTTTACTTTCTTTAATCAATAGTTTTTTTTCACTTAATTTTAAAAACTTTCCAAAATTTTATTTCCCTCTTTTCTCCTTTTCTTCTCCTCTCCCCCCTCCTCTCTCTCCCCCTGTTTTCTCCCCTTTTCTCTCTTTTCTCTCCCCCTCTCTCTCGCTCTAGAAAATACGAAAGATTCAAATTTTGACTAGTTTTCTACTGGCTATGCCAAACATAGCATAGCGTAGTTTAAAGTAAATAGCGTAGTGGTGGGTATTGCCTTGTTTAGCAGTAGATGTTAATGAAAAAGTAATTAAGTTTTAAGTCTCGAAAATTTCAATAAGACAAAATTTTAAAAGCTTTTAACCAAGGGGGGAGAGAAAAGGGAGGAAAGGGGAAGGGGTGAGGGACGGAAGGAGGGGAAAGGGTGGATGGAAGGGGGGGAGACAGAAAGGAAAAAAGAAGGGAGGGGGAAAGGGGGGAGGGAGACAGAAGGACCACCAGGTAGGGAAAGGGAAAAAGGGGTTGTAAGAAACAGGTAAAAGGGGAAAGGGGGGAAAAGGGAGGGAAGAAGGGGGGGAAAACAAAAGAGAGAGGAAGGAGAAAAGGGGGGGAAAAGGGTTTCCGGGAAAAAAAGAGGGAAAGGGAGGGAAAAAAAAAAGGGGTTTTAAAAAAAGGGGGGGGAAAAGAGAAGGGGAAAAGGGCGAAGGGGAAAAGAGGAGAGGGGGAGGGGAGGGGAGAGGGGAGAGAGGGAGAGAGAGAGATGGAGAAAGGTACTTTTAAAATTTTAAAAAAATTGGGGGGGAAGAAAAAAAAAAGACGTGACAGAGGGGCGAAGAAGAAGAGAAAAGGAAGGGGAGGGAGGAAAAAGAGATGAGAGAGAGAAGAGAGAGAGAGAGGAGAGAGAGAGGAGGAGAAAAAAGAGAGAAAGAGAGAAGAGAGAGAGAGAGAGAGTAAAAAGAGAGAAAAGCGAAAGAGAGAGAGGAGAGAAAAGAATGGCGAGGGAGGGAGAGATGGCCCCCCCTGGGATTAAAAAATCCCCGGGGAAGGAGGAGGAATGCATTGTACAGGACTTTTAGAATATGAACCCATAAATTTTTTGGAAAAAAACAAAAGGAAATGGAAGGAGAGGATCCGGAAGGCCCGTGTGTTCGCGATTTTTTGGTGGAGTGACGTACACACCCACCACCCATCTGAAAAACATCCTTAGTTAGCATCTGATGATTTTTTGCAAATTTAATGATAGAACAAAAAAAGTTTCAGATTTGGGTTTTTAAAGTGCATAAAGCAAATATTAAAAAATTACCATGTTTTTAGTCACCCCGTAAGCAGGGATCGAAAAGAAGAATTACTTGCCATAGAGAACACTTTTTAAAAAGGGTTAACTTTTAAAAAACTTAAACCCCTTTAAAAAACCTCCTGAAACAAAATATAAATAGGGGTTCCTTTTTAAATTTTTTATTTCAGATTGTTGCTAGACTTTAGGGAAAAAGTAATTGAAACAATAGGGAAAAGGAACAATTTCGAAAAAATTGTAGTGCGTAAAATGCTGAAATCGGTTTTTGGCAATTATCTTAAAAACCATTGACTTTTGGATATGAAAATGTATTACTGACCCCCCATAATGTGGCCATTGCGCACATTTTGAGTGGTCGGGCAACCTCCTAGGTTCAACGGTTCTGTAGATACAGTCACGGCGGATGGTAGTACTTCGCTCAGAAAGGGCGTGGGCCAAAAAAAAGGGGCGTGGCCAATTCAGCTATTTCGCCGTCAGTGGGAAATGTGTTACCAACCAAATATTGTTCCTGGACCTTCAATTAGTGGATTCTTGAAGAGTTTAGTTCTGGACATAAATTGCATACAACACCACCATGAGCTACTAGAGTATTACTGTATCCCTAAATTTTAAACACTTAAAAACTTCTATCAGATCACCCCTTACTCTACGCCTTGCGAATGAGTGTAAATCTAATAGCTTTAATCTCCTCTCATAACTAAAGTTAGGCATCCCCTGTATTATTTTTGTCAAGTTTCTCTGGATTGATTTTAACAATGATATATCCATCCTGTAATACGGGGACCAAACCTGAACCGCATAGTCTAGGTGAGGTCTGACTAGTCACTAGAGCCAAGTAAAGCTTCAGAATAACCTCAGCACTTCTACTTTTAACAGTCCTGGTAATGAATCCTATCACCCTGTTCGCTCGATTTCTAGCCCCAATACATTGATTCCTAGGACGGAGGTCTAAGCTTACCCGCACTCCCAAACTTTTCTCACCTTCTGATCTTTTCAACGATACATTGCGTATACTGTACCTATTACCAGGATTTTTCCTACCAACATTCATTACGCTACACTAATCAATATTAAATTCCATCTGCCATCTATCTACCCACTCATTAAATTTATCTAAGTCTTCTTGCGATATATTTACATCAGACTGTGATCTAATAATACTACCTACCTTAGTATCATCCGCAAACTTGCTGATATCACTACTAATCCCACTATCTAAGTCGTTGATGTAAATAAGAAATAGTAATGGACCCAAAACAGACCCTTGTGGAACCCCACTTGTTACCTGGCCCCATAACATTACCATCGCGGCCACGCCAGGGGCATGCCCGCGTGCCCTTTACTAGAATCCTTTAGTAGTAACGCCAAGCACAGTTTAGTGAAAGGAGTGAATTTAGCTGTTGAGACTTTACAAAGCGGTGCTGCTGCCACTGATTTGTTAGATGCACAGGTGGAGGCTAACCGAATTTCTGTAGATTTCATCCAGTATTTAAAGGAGAATGGCTGGACCCAGGGAGATTACATTTCTATTAGTAACAATCGCAAATTCCTTGAATTCTTTGCATATATAATGCTGCTAAGAGGTAACTTTAGAAAAAAACCTCTTAGTCTCTTAAAATAGCCCCCAAGAATTACTACATGACTTTGTATTGAAATTAAAAACCAAGATAGAAGAGAAGGATGGCGAAATACGCACGATTGTGTAATTTGTAGCCACTACTCAGGCTGATGTAGTCAGTAGGGATATAGATGTATGATGTATCTTATACGTCAGTTGCAGCCATACCTACACCTCATAAAAGATCTATCTTGACATGCCATTATTGTCAACGAGAAGGGCACACTGCAAATCGGTGTTATGTCAACATTAAAGATTGTCGCCGCCAAAGGAAACTTGAAGCCGCCACAGGGCAATTACCTGCTTCAAGGTTCAGAAACAGAACCTCTACTGGTACACATGATCGCGCACGATTACAGAAAACTTCTAATCGTACCCCCAAACAGGGGGGAAATACTGTAGTCCGGCAGCTTAGTGAAATGAGGGGACTCCGAAAAAAGCACAAAATTTTTTCGGGGCACTCTACAGCCCCTAGCTATGTTTTTTGAGAGGGGAAAAATATCCCATCACTCAGAGGCTAAAAGGGAAACGCTTCTTTATTTTTTGACTTTTCCCCGCATGGGGAAATTGGGTAAATGGGTTTTTTAAAAAAATAGTCATAAGGAAAGTTTATTGGATCAAGTTATCTTTTTATTATTTTTAATAACTCCAAACAAAAATTTCCAATTTTGGGCTGTCAAAAAAACATAAATTAAATATTTATTCGACTTTAAACTCCCCTGCGGAAATCGCGAAATGCAGGTATTTATTAGCGAACACGAATTAAAACATACCCCTTTGAAATTTTCAAAAATGACAGTTTTAATCTACTACGGTGCATTATGAAAAATAAGTATTCATTAGCTCATTATACAAAAACCCTGTTCTTCCTGTACAGCTGCAGGAGCCAGTCTTTGTTAGCACCAGTACACAATGCAGGTATATTCAAAATTGTAATTTTGTCTCTTCTCACATTTGCAGCCACATTCGGTGCTTTTCCAGCGGGGCTTTCTTGCATGACATCTCCCGCCAAAACCCCTGCAGCATTTTGCGGGCACACTTCAAAAGTTCACTTACACCTTTGCTCCGCAGGCTGCGAGCTCCAGACAGGAACCCGGGACTTTGTTTCTGCTCCGTGTCCAACCGCAGCCTTAGCAGTTGGTGCTTTGGGGGGCCCTGGTGACAGGTTGTCCAATGCCAGCCTGGTAAACTGCACGCTTGGTGTGCTGCAGAGGGCCTGTTGATTTGGGGGAAAATTTCTCCTCGTTCTGTTTTTCGGGCAAAACTTTCCCTTTTCTTGCTTCATTCCCGCCCCAAAGGGGGCGGGCCCCTTGTCATATATAACGACTTTTGAACGTCCACATCTGGAACTCCGGGCAACCCCGGGGTGATTTGTGCATTGGATGTTCTACGATGAATTTTTAAGCATCTGTGACTTGGGTATGGCACCCCTGCTTCCCAAACCGACTTTTTCCCCTTTTCCAAAGAAAAAGAAGTCGTATCACACCGTAAAGCTGTGGAACCGGGCGCTGGGGACTTCTTTTTGCCCAGATCTACAGATGCATTGATGTGTGGGAAAAGGAAAGTTTTTTGCCCTGCCGAAGGCGACCCAGTTCAGCCGAGGTACTTGCGGGCTAAAATGATCTTCCCGATAATGACAAAACTTCAGTATCCCGGTGCTACCACTGGGGGTGCACCACTCTCTAGGGCATCTTGTAGAGGGGCCAAAATTTTTGTGTCTGCCTCTTCGGGGTCACTGGGGGCATCGAGTGTCAGTCCCCTGCAGACTACAGGGGTAAAATGTTGCAAAGACCTGCTTTCCGTCGGGGAAGGTATGGATAAAATCTTCTCTAAGGGAACGGGAAGAGTTCAAACCTGGTTTGGGGGGGGTCACCGGGAAATCGGCCCTTTTCGGGGACCTTGGTCTGGCCTGCCCCTTCCTTCGTACACCTTTCCCCCTTTCTCTCTGGTTGTTCTTTGATACTTTTGCCAGGTACCTGTCCCATACCACATCTCTCTCAAAAGGGGTTTTCCGTTGCCTCTGATGGGGGAAAAAACACTCCACTTCAAAATCGTAAAATGTAGTGTCCGACTGGGGGGAGGTGTCCACACACACCATCGAGCACTCTAACATAAATACCCAAAGGGGGTTTTTCTTGCGTCTTCTGGGCCAGAATGTTGGGTGAGATCGGACTTTTTCCCCTTTGCCCGCAGTTCCCTCTTTCACCCAAAGAAGGAGGTATGGGTGTTTCTCATGCTTGAAAAAGGGTGTCCGGGTCCCCATCACGGTGCTGTGTGACTAGTGAAGGGGAAAAGGGCCACGTCACCCTTCAGCTAACCTTGTCTGACCTGCTTACTCTTCTTTTTGGGTGTTGGCGATCTAAACAGGGGCAATTTGTTTTTCTTAATTGGGTCATGGATGGGTTGTACATCTGTCCATGACTTCTTGTTGTCTCATCTGCTTCTTCCCAACAGCTCTACTTGGGACTGTGTTGCAACGGGATGGTCGATACATTCCGGTGTAAAGTCCCAGGAGTTCTGGGGTTCATCCTTATGGTTTCCCATCCCTGATACCGGATAAGGCCACGTTTGCTTCGGGATAGCCCTTCGGGGGAATAGCCCCCTCCTCTGAGGGAGGGTCTCATTTGGGGTGTCGGCATCTGCTCCCCAAACTCTGCCGGGCCCCGCGCCCCCCGGGTCCCGCAACCATCCCTCCTAAAGGCACTGGGTTCCGGGTAGCCCACTGCTCCTCCTTCACCTTTCCAAGCTCTTTGTTTTTTTTCGTGGGCTTGGTCAATGGTATAGTGGAGAACCTCTTGGCTTTTTTTCAAAACGCCCATTGCCTTTGACTTCAAATTTGGGGTTTGAATGCGGGGGGCAAATCTCCATTCCCTATATGACCGGGACCCACCTGGCATATTTTCTGGTGGTCCAGCGAAAACCCAGGGCCAAAAGACTTTCAGTTCCAACGTAAAAGGGGAAAACTTGTTCCTGTGTGCACGTACAAAGATCACCAAGATTTCCAGCGCAGATTTTCCCCAGTAATAAATGTTGGACTCCTGGCAGCCTGTCCCTCTCCATGCCTCAAACCTCACATTGCTTGGTGTTTACCAACTGCCTCTTGGTGAGCATCCCCGGATTTTGGGCCGTGCAAAGCACTGACTTGTGGGCGTGTCGGGTCTTCGTGGGTTGGGGCCGTCGGGAAAGATTCGCAGTGCCAGACATAAATGCCTGCTTGATTAATGCGGTTGTTCCCCTGATGCCTCCAAGTAGTCCCCAAGTGTCTTCCAAACCCCCTCCACATGGAGACCCCCAAAACATGACCACGTACTGGTCTTCGCCTTTGGGGTGGGGCCAGTGCCCTGACAACTTGGCCAGTCATACAGGGGAGCATCTAAGGCATGAAGGGTTCCCCCAGGATTCAAAAACTGTACTTCACGCAAACTTCATCCCATGTTTGACCATTGCTGCAGTGGCGCCTTCTCACTGAAGGGGGCAGACTATGATTGCAGGCTCAAGTAAAGGGGGCTCTCTTCACAGGGCGTGGTAAGCAACCAGGCAACAGCATCTCCCCTGCCCAAAACTTTTTCCTTTTCCCATAGCAAAAGGCATGTTCCACCCACTTTTTTCCTTTGTCGCGGGCCTTGTAAAGGTTCCCTGAGGGGTCGGATGCCCATACAGTCCTGGGCCAGCCCCCTTTTCCTTTCCAAATGCCACAGCGGGAACGGGGTGAAGTTTTCAGGCAGTCTTGGTCCGGGGGGGGTTTTTTAAAAGGGGCTAGGCTGATTCACTCGGGGATTGGCCCATGTTTAAACTGGTAGGAAACGGGAACGGCTGATCCCTTTTCCCAGGGAAAATGACCCTGTGCTTTTGTCTTAGGGGTTGGGGTCAAATTATAAAGGGGCCCCTACAGTAAAGAGCTGAAAGCCAACTGGACTGGGCACAAAACCCCCTTTTCTCTTCACCCTCACACACGAGTACCAGTGATTCTCTGGTGGAGCACCCGGTCAAAACTACACTCCCCAAAGTCATGCATCGGGTAACAAGTTTTTCTTGACCTATCTGCGTGTGGGGGTTCAGGCCAATGTAGAGTGGTAGGGGGGGCTCAATTTCCAACGAATTCGGATCGCTGTTTTTTTTGCTTGTCTCTTCTGGCTCTCTTTTTGCATTTAAGATTGACTGTGGGGGTGAAACAGGCCTGGGAATCTGTGCAGCCCTGATCTTTCAAGTCACTCCTTTCATCGCATGGTCCCCAAAATTCTTGATTTGGGTGGAACGATTTCTTCTGGCATCAGGGGGAAAGGAGCCACTGAAGTTGAACCAAGGGAACGAAGTTTCCTCGTCGCACAATCCTGGCAGTTTTTCCCAAAAATTAGGGGCATTCCTTATAGTCAGTCTCCTTTTGGGCCTGTTTCACTTTGTTGCTGCATTTTCAAAACAATACACATTTTTTCCATCACTTTGCTCTTGGAAAATGGAAAGTGTTCGGATTTGCTCTTTAAAGCGAACTTTTTGACTTCACTCCTGATGCCAAAGTCAGCAAGACGTTTTGTAAGATGCCTAGGGAAACAAACTTAAACAAAGGGCCTTCTTCACTTCATTCTTATGTTTAAATGACCAGCTCGCAATCTCTTTCTCGGGGTTTCTTGTCTGGGTTTCCCGGGATCCTGTAGGTTTTCCCTGTTCCTGATCGGGCCGTGACGATTCCGCGTCCAAAACCCAAACAAACAAATGGACTTGGCCTCCATGCAATGAGGGCCCGCACCTTCAAACCTGGTCAAAAAATCTGAAACCAAAAGATCTCGGGGGCCCTTTACCTAACATTGTATCTGCCCCCAGGGGTTTTTAAAATCATGCGGGCCATCTTCTTTGGTGGGAAAATTGCAGCTGGTCTTGTCGAAACATTTGCGTGGAGACGGTCGGTCTTTTGGAGCAGGAGTCTATCTCTCCCTCGTTTTTTCGCCCTTGCCAGTTTCTGGTGGTGAATTGGGCGTGACATTTTTGTGCCACTGTGCATATTCCTGATCAACCTCCACGTCTGTGGAGCACCAAATGCGAGGCCTGGCAGAAACGTTGATTCTCTGAACTGATCATTTTTTCCAGGAAAGATCCATAGACAGCTGGCGCCCACTTTCCGCTCCATGTGCTTTAAGGGACAGCGAAGTGCTCAGAGGGTTTTTTTCTGGCAGACTGCACACGCTGACCAACCATCAAGATGAGGGCTGGGGGGTCTTCAAAAATTTCAACACACAAAAAAAAACATTAGGCAACATTGTTGCATCCTTAACTAAATACATGTACGAAGTAAATTTATGGTCATACTGTAAGCCTAAATTCCATTGTAAAAGAACGGGGGGGGGGGGGGGGTCCTGGTAAAATTTGAAAAGGTGATCTTGAAAATATAAGAAGGGGTGAAAAAAAAAACAAACAGTGGGTTATTGATATTTCAATATTTTTTTGCCATTAAAGGCGAATCTTATTTCATCAAATTTTTCTAAGTGAAAATTTGCCGTTATCACAAAATGGTTCAAGGCTTTTGGGAATTGGATCGTTTTTTCTCCCCTCTCAAAATCATAGCTAGGACCCAGAAAGCCTGAACAAAATTTTGGGGCTTTTATCCGGCATGTCCCCATCCTCTTGAATCTGGTCCTTAGCGGCCGGACTACTGGTTTCTGGTAACCTGCTGTTCCCCGCGTGCGACTCATATTATCAAATTTTTGTTTTTATACCATATACTGGGGCCCCCCAAACACAGACTCTCCAGATTTCCCCCCTTCAAAATTTCATGAAATCATGGATGTTTAAAAGATGTAACCCCTTTCCCATCCCCCCCACCCATTCACTCACCCATTACCCTCACTCCCACCCCCTTCACTCACCCTTTCCCATCACCCCACCCATTCACTACCCATTACCCTCACCTCCCACCTATTCCCTCCACCCATCACCCATCACCCCCCACCCTTCCTCACCCCTCACCCCCACCCTTACCCATCACCCCACCCTTCCCTCACCCTTACCCCTCCCCTACATCAAAGGGTTTTCCCCAAATTTTCGCAACCCACAAATTTTTTTTTACAATTCTCGCAAAAAGGCTGCTAAAAAAAAAGAAAAAAAAAAATGTCGGATCACTCATACGTGGGCTTGAAGTTGCCCTTTTGGGCGAGCTGGTTCCAAAACTTGCCATTGTGGATTGGGGCCGGGGCGGCACCTATCGCGGGCCAGACAAAACACACACACACACACACACACACACTTTTGCTTTTTATTATACTATATATATATAATATATTATTAAATATATATATATATATATTAAAATATTATATAATATTTTTTATTAAAAGTACCCAATGTCTATTTTCCGTTTCGCGAATGCGAATCAATATTTGGTTTAATATTCGCGAAAGCGAAAGGGAAATGCGAATATTCATAATATTTCAAGTAATACACTATTTTTTATTTACGGTAACTGAATATTTTGTATGTATTGTAAGGGTTCGCCAAAAAAATGAATGTTGAGTAAACTCCATTCAATTTTTATGTTTCCAGGTTCGGGCAGGACCACTTTTACACAATAATTCATGATATATCTTACTGAATAAATTTTTATCAAAGTTTACACTTTGCAAGGGTTTTTAAAAATATCTCGAAATCGTAAACCCCAAAACCCCACTGATTGAATGGCGCGCCATTACGCAGTAGGGCTGCTGCATACTGTTTTTCCCTTTTTAAAGAAAGTTGATTGTGCTCGTGGGGAGTGGCGTCCTAGCATGGGGGACATGGGCATCGCCAGGGGGCACATTCACAAACCCAACGTCCATGATTAAAACTTAAAGGGCGTCACAGCTGTTTGGCTTCACAGGGGAATTATGACTCAGAGTTGACGTTAAACACTAAAACACGGCAACCTTTCCCATGGGTGGTGTTAAAGGAAGCTACGGAAAAAAATCCTCATAAATTGAGTATATATATGTTTTCTGACTCAGAACTGAAAAGGGCAATTACAAACGAAATTGGCCCTATAACAAACCCGCCCCCTTGGGTAAATTTTTTTTGTGGGGATTGGGGCCCAAAAGTGGTGAGCGGGGGCATCTCGCCCGGTAGCGACTAGCGATGCCAGACACCACCAGGCACCTCCGGCAACTGAACAAGAACATAAGAAATAAGGAAGCTACAAAACTGTGGAAACCCACCTGTAGTTCCGTTACTTAATCACCTTTCCCCCATGGTTTATCAAAGGGTTTTTCATCCTAATTTATCCAACTCCTTTTAAAGACCCAATAACTCCGCTTTACCACCTACGACTGATCCTTCCAAAACTTCACCACCCTATTTGTACCAGTTTTTTCTTCCTATTTTTCCTTTTTTTAAACTACGCTTTTCCACTTGAAATCCGTTACTTCTTGTTCTACCTGCTTTTAGGGTAAAGGGGTCTCAAACCACATCACATCGCGGGGAGGTGAAAAATGGCAACCTTCTGGCCAATCCTCATTCTTGATTATCCCCAAAACATTGTTTAAAGGCTGCTTTGGGGGTTTGGAAATTTAATCCTTTATATTCTACAAACACAGCTATTTTTAACCCTTTTTTCGTGGCCCCCATACGCATGACACCGTAAAACTACACACTATAGGTTTTTTTTGATTAAATTTAATGTAAAAAAAAAAAGGTGAAATTCCCGACATCAAAGGGCAATGGCACTATGGGAAAACATAAAAAAGGGGGAGGGTTAGAGAGAAAGATGAAACGGTGAGGGAAAGGGGGGAAAAGGGAAAGAAATTTTAAAAAGAGGATAGTTGATCAAAAGAAAGGGTTTTGTCTTTCACTTTTTCCCTTATTAAAACCCAAGCCCCTTTTCCACCCGCAGTGAATGGGTCCGGGGGTTTAAACCCGGGGTTTTGACCCCTCCCCCGGGGGGGTGGGTTCGGCCAACACTAGATAAGGAGAGCTACGAACATACCAAGCGAAAAAAGGTCACAAGAGAGAAGAAGAGGCCTATTACTCGGAAGGAAAATATGTAGAAAAAAAAAGGAATACAAACCCCCGGGGTTTTTACCCCGGTTGTGTAGGGAAACAGTGTTGAAGCGACGAGGTGACCAGGGATGAAGGGTGATGGAATAAACTTTGAGAAATAAATAATGCAACGCCTTGAAAATGCAGGCCGCGGCTGGGTTGTGATTGGCGACACTTTTTGGGCCAAACTGATTGGTTTTTGGGACGTTTGTTTTTCACATTGTGTTCGATGGGGAGCGTGACGTCATTGTATCGCCCAAACCCCACTTCAGCGCCTGTACCGCCCTGCCATTTTCGTATGTGAATACCCCTAAACCCCGGGGGTAAAATAGAGGGATATTTTTAACTAACCCCCGGGCCTTTTAACTCTCTCTAATGTCGCCCCGGGCCCGGGATCGTCGGGGGGGGCGGAGTCCCAATTTTTTTTATTTTTTTTTTATGATAAAAATAAATAATAATAAAAAATAAATCAAATTAAAACAAATTTTGTATCGTACCTTGTCGGGGGGGAACCCGGTACAGGGCGTCATAGCGTTCCCCCGAATGATAAGGCCCCCCCCGGGGATCGCCCGGACGTCACACCATAAGGGTCAACCGAGACCACCGAGAGACAAGGCCTGTTACATCGCCTGGTGAAAGGTGTGGTCACAGCATGAGGGTCCCCCCGCGCTCCCCCCCGGTGCCACGGGTTCTATTGTGTCCTAGAAGGCGGTCGGGGGTGTTATGTGGTGTAAAATTGTTCTTTTTGCTTTTGTTACGACAGAAGCTTTTTTTCCAAATTACCGCACGATGCCGTCCTTGCTGTGTCCCAAATTTCAATGGAAAACAGAAAAGGCCCCAGAGTGAGTATATTCTCTTTTCCCAAGAGACAAATCTTCCAGCCCCAAAAAATTGGGCTTTTCCCAGGGGATCAATCAAAAACGGGGGGACAATTTT
>JACEEZ010009849.1:52500-130940 GCA_016584305.1 Chionoecetes opilio | reverse complement strand
ATTGAATTATTATATATACTATTATATTTGAACGAGCCGCTCCGACTTACGGCCTTGTGCGACAGGCCGATATTCCGTGCGCAGTCCAGGTATACAGTGGTCTTACCGTGCTATTGATGAGTATGATGTCTGGGTCTAAATGTTTGTAATTAAAGATGAGGTTGTTTAGTAGGGATTCCAGTGTTTGTGGCTATCGTGCCTCCAACAGGGGAGACACACGGGCTAGCTCGAGCACGTCAGAGAGAAATATGCTTTGATGTCAAGGTGGAGTGCGGTGATCGGTGGCAGTCTAGTGCGGCGGCGCTAGGCTGCGGTGCAAAAAGACGGGTGGCGAGGGGCATGGCTACACTAGTGTACAGTATCTATACATAGAGGGTAACGCCATTCATAGGCCCTATTTAAACGCTACTGGGCGCCATCTATCGCCAGGGCCTCTTCGTTCACCCAAACCCGGGGAAGTTCTCAAGGCATTACCCCGCAGTATATCATGTTATACATGTATAAAGGATATACTGTTATCTTCGGAAATGCTTGTTCTATAAGATTATCACATAAACAGTAAAACCATTAAATAAAGGTCATTATGAGACTGCAGAAATATGAAGAACTATCTTTTGATTTGCAAAATTCAAATTAGGGCATACATTGAAAATATATCTTCTTTACAAAAACAAAAAACAAAAATAACCTTCAATGGAAGACATAAATGTCATTCTAGATACCGGTAATCATATAAACACAAGAAAATAAACAGATCATTCAAATAGACATATGGACTTTTGCTTTCAAAGCATACTAAAACAAAATTAGAACTATATTTTCAGTAATCACTGGATCACACCAAACTGCACATCACACCCAGCCACACACACACCACACTACGTACGCAACACACCCACCCACACAACAAACCATATGACACAGCATACCACAAAACAAAACACACTAAACATACACTTACACTATATCATAACCCACCCACACCACATACCACTCACATCACACTCCACCTATAACACACAACAACCCATATCTCACTCGGTCAGGACCGCACAGCCACACAACCCATATTATCACACACATGACCATAAAGTGACAAACCTTGCCCAAAAACCAGTACCACACAGTGTAACGTAATCAAGTAACCAACTGACGTACTTGACAAGTTGACAGTAGCTGCTGAGTATGTAGCTCGCCGCTCGCGCCCCTGCCCAATACTTGTCGGAAACAAGTCAGCGAACAGTACGTGTCACATGTGAGAACGTTTAGGCGGCGGCTCAGGCGTTCAGATACCAGCATTGTCATGGTCATCGGCTTCAAACTCATTCATAATGTTTGTTTATTAATAAAGCAATAAAAGAGCGTTATTGCTTGCAATTCTAATATGATATAAATTATTGTCATGTAAATAAAAGTAAATATTATTTTGTTTCGTCTTGGCAGTTTACTGGTTTCCTCAACTGTAACAATTATAGTATAGAGTTGCAAAATGACCTGTCACCTCGCGGATCACTTAAGACCCGCGGGCAGTGGCGTACTCAGAAAATTAAAAAGGGGGGGGGGCAAAATATGATATATATATATATATATATCATATATATATATTATATATATATATATATATTAAATTAATATATATTATACATACACCACATATATATATATATATATTATATATATATATATATATATATATTATAAATATATTTATATATTATAATTTATTCTTTGCAAAGGGGGGGGGGGGGGCATGGCCGCATGGCCCCCCCCCTCGGTACGCCACTGCCCGCGGGCCATGAGTTTGACACGCCTGCTTTAAGAAATCAGTGGAACAACCGGGAATCGGGATGCCGTCTACCGATCCACTGGGTCCACACACCGCTGGGCAGCCCTGAGCACTGTACGGACGCTACACTCCCAAGCACAGGCTCTGAACGTGTAACGAGTGACATGCGAATATCCTCTCTACTCTCAGTAATCTTAATCTCAAGCTGCTTATCATGTAGACCTCTTTTGTCTTTATTTGTTTTGCTCTTATTGAATAGTTTACTTGTTCTTTTTCTTTACTGATGAATCTGTAGAATTATCGTATAATATCGTACGATATGGTTAAATTATCGTAAAAAACGTACGATAATGAAAAACTATCGTACATCGTACCAAGGTGTAAAATAATCGTATGTACGATAATTATCGTACGTATGCCTGACTGACGTATGCTACTTATCGTACCCGACTGGCTTGTCAATCCTGACGGCAGGGTTGGAACTGTACGATAATCTCGTATTTGTACAAAATTTGACTATCCGTACGATATTCGTGATTTTTAGAATCGTACCGAAAATCATAATTGACTCCATTATAATTACATTATAAATCTAAAAAAATTTGTCACCCCAAAAAAAAAAAAAAAAACAGTTTTCATCTGTTGCAGTCAACTTCCTGGAGAGAGAGAGAGTTTTGAGTTTGTTTTATGGCCCTTTGCATGACAGGGTTTGGAGCCTTGCGCCACATTAGAACGCAGATTGTGGAGGGTATTTACAAGATTAAACCCTTCCCAAGAAAAGGGAAAAAAACTGATTCTAACGGAACCCATACTTGGTTCTCTTCCACACGCAGTGTGTAAGGGAAAAGGGAATTGTGTTACTTGCATCCCTACACATATATGATAGTGATAAAAACTGACACCTATCTTATAAGCCCCACTGAACGGGGAAAAAAGAATAGAGAAACGGGAAATTCCTCTTTTTTTTTGAGGAATGCTTGTGATTTCTCGAGTTCAGGATTTTTTGGTCATTATTGTTTTTATAAATTTTTTTTTGTTTTATTTAATTTCATTTTTTTTGGAAAAAAAAAAATTAACAGGGAATTTTGTGTATGATTGGATATACATATTTTTTGTAAAAAGGAAAAATTTTTTATATGTGGAATGGTGAATTCAATGATGTATATAGTTTGTACTGCTGAGTATCTATCTGAAAATACGTAATTTTGGTGGCTGGGTACGAAAATGGGGCCTACAAAATTTCCCAAAAACCCTGCCTGACGGGGAGTGCGTGCGGTGTAGCGGTTCAGGGGGTTTTGGTTATCAAAGGTTTGTTTTCGGATCCATTGGGGCCAATTCGATGTTTACTTTTCTTTCATCCCGCCGCGCGGGGGGGGGGGGCAACAGCTTGCTCCCGGCCCCCTGCCTCACCCACCGCCCCCAGGGCCCCGGAATTTCCGGGGCGGAGAATTCGCCGTAGGTACTCTGGGTGGATTTAACCACTCACTTCATCATTTATACTTTTTTTTTTCTCATCTTCACTGTCTTTCTTAATATTCTTTTGCGTCTTTTACCCAAAATGTGAATATATAAAGCACACTCGATGAAGACGAATCTTTTTGTAAATAAAGGAAGCGTACTTTGCTTTTTTCTAAATCAGGGGAAGCGAGCCATAGCTGAGGCAGCGCGGCCTTCTCAACGGGCCTTTGTTCTTCGTCGGTGGCAGCTTCCCCTCCACAATATCGGGAAATCATCTCACCAGTAGCGACATGATTTGTTCTCCGTCAAGCAGCCAGCTCCATTCCCAGTCAGAGGCAGCTCGCATATCTCACCATTAGCGACCTCTTTTTGTTCTCATTTTTATACTTATTTCTCCCTTCATGTTTTTTTTACATATTTTTTGGGCTTCGTTACACAGAATGTGAATTAATTCACGCCCGATGGATAAAATTACTGTACGAATCCTATAGTTTAAATAAAGGTGCGTAGCTTTGCTTTAAAATTTGGCCTTTCCCTTGTCTCCCTAGACTGTGCTATGGGGGCAGGGCTGAGGGGTTCTGGCTTTCCGGGTTTTTTTTCCCTTAAACGGCTATTACCGGGCACTATTCTGCTCAGTGAGCAGATTTCCTGAGCAGTTTTGAGGATTTTGCTCATAAAGCCTTTTTGGGTTTGGAAAACAGAAAACTATTCGAAGCTATTTTTGCTCTCATTTGAGTGAGCAAAAACGTTTTCTGTTATAAAGGACCGAAATTAGTGGTGACTATATATTTATTGCAAGATCTTTTTCAAAAATTCAAAAGACATCAACAGCTTGCTGACTGGCAACAGAGGAAAGCTTACTGATTGACTTTTTTTCAGGCACATCCTAATAGGGAAACATATATATGCCCTTTATTTTTTTAAAAAAAAACTTTAAAAAAAGAAAAGATCCCCTCAATGCCAAAGAACCTGACCAAAGCCCATTTATTTCGGTGATACCAGGCGGGGGTGTGTTGCAGCCGTACAGGTGTTATTGCCCGGTGGGGTTTATAGGGTAAAGCGAGGAGGCAAGAGTGCAGTGTTAGCCCCCGAGTGTGTGTGTCTGACCTAAGAGCGAACGCGTATTTTCTCGTCCACTATAAGGGCGTCAGCCCCGTACCACCACGGCCCGGGTAGGGCGCGGGCCACGTGGCCCAAGAAGCTACTCACGGGTTGGGATTTTAAATGAATAAAAAGCCTTTGGCCAAATCAAAAACTTTTTTAAAATTTGGGTATTTTAATTAAAAGTATTATTTTCGTACACTTTTTGGTTTTTTCCCTACATACCTGGTGTATTTCGTAACTCTAGTATCAATTTTAAACTCTGCGCTGACTGTACAAAACGATATGGTTTCTATAGACTAGAAAAAACTTTTGGTTAATGGACGAATTTCGGGGTCGTTTTCAGAGACACCAACATTTTTGGAAAAAAAAATTTTGGAAAATTCCCTTTCACCCCTATCTTTTTTTCTTCCCCTATACCAACAGCCTGGAGAACTGGGGGGAAAAGGGGGTTTTTTGGGTGGGGGAAGCAAATATAAGTTTTTTGGGCCCCCAAAAAAATCATAAAAGCCTATAAGTAAAAACAACTACCAAAACCCTTAACCAAAAGTAACCTAACCTAACCAAACCTTAACCACAATTTAACCTAACCTAACCTAACCTTAACCAAAAATTACCAAACCCAAAACCTAACCTTAACCACAAATTTAACCTAACCTAACCAAACCCTTCCCCAAAGTATACCAAACCAAACCAAACCCTTTTAACCACAAATATACCTAACCTAACCAAAAACCTTTAAAACCACAAAGTATCCTAACCAAACCTTAACCACAAAGTATACCAAACCCTAACCTTAACCACAAGTATACCTACCAAACCTTAACCACAAAGTATCCCTAACCTAACCTCCTACCTTAAACCACAAAGTATACCTCCTTAACCAAAAGGGTATACCAAACCAAAACCTAACCTTTAAACCAAAAGTATCCTAACCAAACCCTTTAAACCACAAAGTTACCTACCTACCTCCCTTAAACCCACAAGTATACCAAACCTAACCTACCTTACCACAAAGTATACCTAACCTTAACCCAAAGTATCCTAACCTCCTACCTAACCCTTAACCACAAAGTATACCTAACCTAACCTAACCCAACCTAACGGACTTGAATTTTTTGAGGCACCTCATATTTCTAGCGGCCGTGGGGGTTAAACCCAAAGGGCTGAGCGCAGCTGAACCTTTACAGAGGGAAAAGTACAAAAAGCATAAATACGGCGGTAGTTCATTTCAGTCAAAGCCGGAAGGATGAGTTCCAAAGTATTTCCCTTTTTTCTTGGCCTACAATGGGTGCTTGTTCAAATAGGGGTTTATTTTGCGCAACCCCCCCCCCCCCAAAAAAAAAATATTAATAATAAAAACCCTAACCAAACCTTATGGGTTTTTAAATAAAACTTCCAAACCTTTAAAAGGTTTTAATAAACCTAACCTAACCTTAAAGGTTTTAATGAAACCTAACCTCCTTATGGGTTGAAATGAACCTAACCTAATTTTTAACCACAAGTATCTTTTTTTTTTTTTTTTTCTTTTTTTTTTTTTTCTTTTTTTTGCGCAAAATAAAGCTACCCTCCTTACAACAAGCACCGCTTATTGGGAAAGGGGCGATGATCTTTGTTCATTACCGCACTCAGTCTGTATGCATTTTGCTCATCAAAAAATCACCGTGAAATGTTTCGTTGAGCAGCTCTTTAAATCTGCTCAGGGGCAGCTGCTCACGAGCGAAAAGTCCCGTTAATAGCCCCCTTTACTGAATGAAGTTTTAATTTTCGTATTGCTTTTTTTATATATTTGCTTCCTCTTTCTGGGGAAATCTTTGTATTAAAGTGTCATGGGGGGGGGTATAGCTGGTATTTCATAGTGCCTCTATTTAGCCTATAATTCTTGACTTATCTAAAGGGAAAATTCATTCTCAACAAAATGCACCATGCTATATGTGAGCACTATTTGGGTGGAAGAAAAAAAATTGCTCAAAGCCGATTTATTGTCACTTTAAATTTAGTCTAACTCGTACCTTCCTAATCCCCTATAGTGCCCGGAACTGTTGATACAGAAAGGGTTTTTATGTTTAAAATGAAATGTACACTCCAAAATGCGAACTGCCGAGCTAATTTGCATTTGTGACAATTTGCATAATTGCCCTATTAGCATATTCGTATTATCTTCCTTTTTAAAACCGCCTTAGATTTTTTTTAAGAAAAGACGCATAGGAATTTATATGTTGAGTATTTAAAGTAAACATTACTGAATATATATAGCACACTCGATGGGAAAAATCTTATTATATTTTTGATGCATGTGGAAAGCCTCCCCGAGAGGAAGTCAAAATAGAAATGAAATAGATGAGAGACAGGGGGAGTGTGGATAGACGATGGAGTAGCTCCTGTGGTAGTGTCTGAGTGGAGGATACAGTCGTTGGCTGAAAGTGTAAAAATAATTCTTTGGGGGGCGCGCATGTAGGATTATCCGTAGTCATTGCCCGTAATTCACTTTTTTTTTTTCAGGTATCCAATCCATCCTCCCCCTTTTTGCTTTCTACATAAATTTTCTACTAGACTGAGGGGGTGGAAATGGTCTATAAATAAAAGGGGGGCGGGTTTTTCTCCCCTTTTAAAAGGGAAAGAAAATTTACTCTCTTACACTAGAGGGACTTTTTGCCTTACGTCAGTCAGTAAGCAGTAAGTGACTGTTTTTGTTTCCAAAAATTGTCCCCCAATTCCCTTTAAAAACCAAATGAAAACAGAATCTGGGGGATGGACTTTTCTACATCTTGAATTAATTTCCAACAGTTTAAATTTAAAAACCTCCTCAAAATAATTGATATCTCTCAGCACTGTACCCTTTTTTCACCCCTCTTTACCTCGAATTAAACTTTCCCTCGTAAAATGCCATAGACCCCGATGTCTGGCCTTTTCCCTTTTTTTAGCATTAAATTAATCTTCCTCGTAAAACCTCTTTGTGCATGGATACTAAATACCTCTTGTGCATACGGCCCTGAGCTATTCTCGTGGGTCGTGGGGTTATGATTGATCAAATTTTTTCCTTTAAAATTTATGCCACTTTGCCACTATCCTTCTAGGGCCCTTTCCCGGCATCTAAGTTTCTATTGGGAAAACTGTACTTGTTTACCCTACCGTAGAAACACTAAAATCGCCGGACTGTTTTTTTTTATGTACAGCGTGATGGCGTTAAAACTTACTTTCTACATCCATGATTTCAGGAAATTAGAAAAGGGGGTATCTGGAAGTCTGTCATTTTGTGTCTGCATCTGTGTCTAAGGATATGGCTAAAATGACAAATTTCAAAAAAATTTAAAAGAGTAGCGACCAACAATAAGGGGCCCTCTAGGGTTAGTATTTACTGAGTGACTCCCGACGTCGTCGTCGCGCGAAAAAAAAAAAAAGCAAAAATTTTAAAAACCCATAAAAATGGATCAAAAATAAAAAAACGCTGAAAAAGGGTAGATTATCGTCATGATAAAACTACTGTGTTTTCTTTAGTGGCACATAAAATTATGCGATGCATATTCGTAGTATTTGGGGCTGGCGACTATATTGTTATCTAGGTACATGTTTTTTTTTCTCAACTTTTTCCTTGGTTCCCCTTTAAAAACCCCGACTTTTTCTTCCTTACTACAGGTTTTTCTGTCAATTCTTCCAAACCATTCACTGTTTAAAACATTATTTGTTGTTAGGTTTTTCCCCTCCCTTGTTCTTTTCCCAAAAGGTTTGGGAGTTGTCTTTCCTCCTAGGTTAAAAAATTTTCAACCCAGACACCCCTTATTGCTAACCTTTGTATTTTTTTTCTTTTTTTTTTACGTTGTTAATTTTTATGGGAAAAACCCCAAAATTTTTTTTTAAACTTCATAGTTTTAGTACCGAGTATTGGGAGAGCTGCCGCTTGTTTCTTGTTCTTCATGTGGCTGCGTGTCCCGGTAAAGGTGAGGTCAAAGTCAAATGGTTGGGAAAATTGATCCTTCCCCCGGTTTCTGTGCCTCTCATGTCCTTTGCACTGATACCACATAAAACCCACAAAAAGGACAATCTCTACTTTGTATTGCCCCGCATTTTTCATTATTGACTCAGTCAGACCATTTCCACGACAAATCCATTGTCACATCTAATTGTTGTTTAAAAAAACAATTTTGATTTTTGAATTTAAATTCAAAAAAGTTTTTGCTTTTTATTTAGAAAATATGCATGTCAAATAGGGATATTTCGTAATTTCGTGCAACCTAATCAATAGCTAATTAACAATTTATGGCAAAAAAAAAAAAATATACCAGTAGCAAACTTGCATTTTACATCATTGAAAAATTTAAAAATTAGGTCTAACCCCATAGGGGAATTCTATGGCGGGTTTAAAAAGAAGATAAAACGAATTGCAATTAGGGTCAAATTTGCAATTGCTCAACAATTCAAATTACATCCGGCATTTCTCATCCTTTGGATGTTACATTCATTTCAAAAATAAAACCTTACTGTACCAAAAGTTCCAGTTCACTATAGGGCTATAGGAACGGCTACCGTTCTAGACTAAATTTAAAATGACAAATTAAAGTCAGCTAGAGCAATTTTTTTACTTCCACCAACTAGCTGCCACCATTATGTAGGTGCATTTTGGTGAGAAAAGAATTTCCATTCAGAAAGCTCAAATAAATTTTAGGGTAAATAGTAGGCTACTATGAAATACCAGCTATACCGATGACGACTTCAATACAAAGATTTCCCAATAAAGGAAGTAAAAATATAAAAAAATGCAATCACCCCCAAAAAATTTAAAAATTAATTCATTTTGAAAAGGGGAAAAAACGGAAAGCCAGAACCTGTCATGCCTGCCACCTATAGCTACATGTACTAGGTAGACAAGGAAGGGGGAAATTTTAACAGCAAAAACTACGCTACCTTTTTTTACAACTATAGGATTTGTACAGTAATTAAATACTCATCGATGCGCTTATACAATTCCATTACTGTGTAACGAGACGCAAAAGATATCGTAAAAAAACAGTGAATGAGAAATAAGTAAAAATGAAAAACAAAAAGAGGTCGCTCATGGTGAGATATGCCGAGCTCCTCTTACTGAGGAATGGCCTGGCTGCTTCCCGACGGGGAACAAAACATGTCGCTACATGGTGAGTCTTACACCGATATTTGGGGGGACGGGTGCCACCTGACAAAACAAAAGGGGTTAGAGAGGCCGCGCCTACTGGTCTCGCTTTTCCCCCTGACTGAGGTTGTCAGGCGGCCTCCTGACGGAGAAATAACATGCTGCCGTTACATGTTTAGATCCGCGCTGCCCGGGGACAGAGGAAAGCAAGGCAAGCCTCCTGCCCGAACGCCCCGCCCTGTATACATGCAACCGTAACAAGCAAAACTCGCTTCCTTGATTTACAAGAAGATTCGTCTCTCTCGAGTGTGCTTGTATATATTCACTTACTGGTAAAAACGCAAAAATATACTTAGAAAGACAGTGAAGATAGAAAAAAAGTATAAATGATGAGATGGGGGGGTAAATCCCCCGAGTTCCACGGCGAAATTTAAACCCCCACGAAATCTCCGGCCGTGGGGGGGGCTGAGGTGAGGGAGGAGCCGGGGGCAGCTGTTGCCTTCTCCGCGGGGGGGGGGAAATGAAAAATAATCTCGTACCTCTGGGGCCCTAATGGCATCCGAAACCAACCTTCTGTATAACCAAAACCCCCTGAAACCGCTACAGGGGACTCGGCAGGATACATCCTCGTGTTGGGGGGGGCCGCAGTGCAAGCTGCTACGCGTCGGGAATGAGGGGTAAGATGGCCATGGGGGGGCTGCCCGGGCCCCCGCTGCCATGGGGGTTGGCTTGTTATCCCGGCCAGGACTCCATAGCGGTGATTGCTGACTCCAAAACCAAGTTGTTTGTCTATTTTTATTGTATCCATGTTAGAAAAAAATTTAAAAATTTAATAATTCTTAGTTTCTGGTTTGGTAGAGGTTACTACGGGTTGGGTTTTTGTGTTTTTTTCCCGTTTTGCTGGAGGCGGCGTTTTATCTGAAATTTAAACCCGTTCCTGACTTCTGAAAAAATTTGGTCGTCCTCTACCGCCAACAGTCTTTAACTATTTAATTGTTTTGAATTTTTTCAGTCCCTCTCCCTCTTGGTAGTTTTGGTTTGTATACTGTTTTGTCATTTGTACTTCCTGTTTTCGATGCTTTTGTTGATATATTGGTGATTTTTTTGGCCAACCTTCGCTCTTTTTTTAAGAGTCCGGGCCTCACCCTTTCCCTTTATTTTGGGTCCCCAAAGGGGGCATTTCGTCTGACCTTACTTTCCTTTTCCCTTTCTGGATTAAGCCTTTTTTCGTTTTGGGGTACCACCAAAACTTGGGAGGTGCTACCCACGTAGTATCCCTTTAAGGGTTTGGGGTTGTTTGAAATTTTAAATTTTGGAAAGTTGTTAAAGTTCCCCACTTGTCTTTTTCGCGCTGTATACCCGGGGAATAAAAAACAAAAAAAAAAGGGAACTAAAAGAGGCCGTAGACCTACACATTATTCCTGTTCTTAACTCTACCTACTCCACCCCTCTTCCCCTCTAGAATTTATCCCGACTCCTTTTAAGCCCCAATAGACCCGCAATGACCACCCGAATCCTTCCCAACATTCCCACCCTTTGTTACCAGTTTCTCCCCATTTCCTTTTTAAATCACGTTTTTTCTAAATTTTTTAGCTTAAACTTCTTATTCCCACCCTGTTTTTCACCTAGTTTCTTTTTTTCTACCCCGCTTACTAGCCGAAGAACGTTTCTTTTTCAAAATATTATTTCCTCCTTTCGGGGCACTTGTTAGTCCTTTGGGTGGGAGCCCCCCCAGTTGATACACTTCTTTGTCTGCTTTGGCAGCCCTTTTCCCCGGTGTTCAGTGCTTGTACATTTCGAACAGGACTTGTACTCTTTTTTTTTTAGGGCATTCTTTTGTAAATTGATCATCAAATTTGTAACATCGGAGGCAAATGGTGATTTTATATACTCCTCTAATTTAATATTGTGGGCGGGGAGGCTCATATAAAATCCGAGGAGTCCCTGTTCAGTTGCCTCCTTAGTTGACAAGGTGTGGTTAAAGGTGATCTTGATCATATTGTTTTTGGGAATTTTTGAAAACGGGGTTTCAATTCCCTCTGAAATCCACTTATTTTTTCCCATAATTTCCTCTTCTATTTCTTTTTCATTGTGAGAATAGATTATTTCGTCCACGTTGAAAATGATGACTGTCCTTTTAGCCCCGAGCTCTGGAGGCAAGATAGGGCTGAAGTTAGCAACTTTTAAGTTTTTAAGGCAACTACCTTGAAAAATTGTATCTGTTATCATCACTTTTTGTTAAAGTTATGTAGCCTTCAATAGTCTCTATGATTTTCGATGCGTAGATAAGGTATTGCGAGTCTTGAGTAGATGAATTTTCGTGTGGTACGACGGCGAGGGGTGTTTAATCTTCGCTCTTGCCATGGTGCATTGAATAATAAGTGCCTAACGGCAACACCGCATGTAGCGGAGCCACGGCTAAACTACTCCACCCAGATGGAGTTGATAAAAAAGTTAAAACAACCATACAAAATGACTACTCTAAAAGGAATCACCCAAACTAACCAACTAGAGGCCTCTCCTACAATGTCGGGGGCCTAAACTCCCCACCCTCTAAAGGGCGTCGTAAGGGACTTGCCTAATTCTAACTAAGCCTGCCCTTGCCGCCTCCTATAGCCAAGCCCTAAAGGCCCCCACCTTCATGGTCGTGCCCAAACAACACGTTTTCAGCGTTCGATTTAGCCGTACTACGGCAAGGACTCTGAGGCCCGGTTCACACTTCACGTTTTTGCTGGACGTAGTCTACATGCGTCTTGTCATCAGTGACTCACAGTACGTCACAGTGACATCACTTCCTGCCTGTGTAGTGTGAAACAGGCTCCCCGCGACCACCACATTGCTGGAGCAGTGATGACGTCACTGACCTTGAGACGCGCGTCCCAGCCTCACATTATTCGGAGCTCCCAATTCTTTCTACGTGACTGCGGGAACACGTCACTGTGACGTCACGGATCGCCACGCCCACGTAGACACGGACAGCAAAAACGTGTAGTGTGAACCCCGCCTAAGGGCAAAGGCCAAAGACCGATAAAGACTCCCAAAACGAAGACTCGATGATGACGACCCGACAAACACCCCGATTATCAACAAAACACAACAACTTCCATGATACAACAGCAAAAGTCGAACAGCAGACTGCTGAACAAACGGAAAGCAGGGCTTCAAAGTGCCGAGCAGCTCAGCGACCCCTTCGTATACGAGGTGATACACCGTTGAAGAGAGCGAACGAGTGGCGGACAACCTTCCACAGTGAGTGCTGCTGGGTTGTAATCCGTGTGTGAGCGAGCGCTGCCGAGCGGGGTCCCGGCTCGCCTTATATACACGACCCTGTTCTGGGTCATCCTGTAATGGTGGTGTCTGGTAACCAAATTTTGATATTCTGGCAACCACCGAGTTCGCTTCTCGACAAGCTTTTGTCTGCCGGGCAGCGAGGTCACGCAGCTGTTCTCTGACCCGGCCTCACTCCCACACCCTCACCCGCTGGGAATGGACACTTCTTCCCTGGCGTCTGTTCAATCCACGTGTACATAACACTACTAGTTCTAGTGATGACCAGTGGAGGTGAAGTAGACAGGTGGGCAGCCACTGCAGGTTTATTTAGGAGCGAGCAAGAGGTACAGGACGTATCTTTAACAGTTTGGTGGTCACGGCTGAACTCCCTAACCTTGGCTCCGGTGGTGCAGGGGTAAGCTACTATAAGCCCAGCGGGCTAACAACCCAACCCTCTCGTTAACACCCTAACACCCCCCCTCCATTGCAGTGAAACCCCTAAGTGCAAAAAAACAGACAAACATGTGAACCTGCAGGAGGGGACAAACTGCAATAACAAATAAGATGACCCAAGGTTACAGTAGTATATAGTCCGCGAGGTGCTCAGGAGCACGTCTCGTGCGCTGCGGTCTGGCCGGAGGATGGGGGGGCAAGGGAGGACCCTCACCCCGGACGCCCTCAGCAACTGCACCCCGGGCAGCATCCTCTCTTCCCGGAGGAGCCGGCTGCCCCGCGTCAATCACAGACGGTCGGAGATGTCGCCGGTTCCTGAGTGACGCCCGCCCGCTGCCGTGAAGCCGTACCAGGTACTGCCTCGGAGCCGAGGCGTCAACCACAGTGCCGACGTGGTCCCACCTTCCTGTCTCCTGATTCTGTAAGCGGACCTGTTGGCCCAGGGCGAGGGGGGTTAGGGGTCGTGGGCCGTCCTGTCGAACCTGGCTGACATATCGGCCCCAGTGCGCGCCATGGCCCGCTCACGATCCCGCAGATCCTCGCCCCGCCCGCTAACCCGGTAGCCTCAGTGCGGCGGGCACAGAGNTATAAATATATATAATAATAATATATATAATAGTATAAATATATATATATATATATAATATATATATATATATATATATATATATATATATATATAATATATATATATATATAATTATATATATATATATATATATATATATATATATATATATATATATATATATATATATATATATATATATATATATATATATATATATATATATATATATAATATATATATATATATATATATATATATGTGGGTGAATATTACATACATTTTTACAGTGCATGTAGCTCAGCGTGTGACCAAAAATTACTATGCACAACTTGTTCGATGATGAAGATTACAGCTGCTGCAGCATGACCCAGAAACAAGGTGTAGAAGGTTGCCTGCAGGTGAAGCAGTCCTAGTGCAACGTCGTTACGATTAGCCTGTTTGATCATACAAAAATAAATGTGTTATAAATTAATAAGATACAAAAATGTATTATAGTTATATAATTTTGCGTTTGAAAGTATGATAAACTTGCATTTTACCATTGTAACCATTACATACGGAAACCATACATAGCTTTACCGTGGCAGACGTCGACAATGTCATTTCTCCCTGGCGTTTCTCCAATAAATGTTTACTAATGACATCATCCATCCAGTGTGTAATCAGTCCACTAGCAATAAACCTTTGCAGAGCATTGTCAAAACGACCAATAAATGAAGTTCCACGTCTGAAAAGAATGTAATGGCAAATTATGATGATGATGGAGTATATTATATATAATATATTATATATAGTATAAGGATAAGGATATATATATATATATATATATATATATATATATATATATATATATATATATAATATATATATATATATTATATATATATATATAATAGAGGCAATACTTTCTCCATGAGGGAATCGAGATCTTATAATGAAGATATAAACCAGCGCGGGTAGAAACATCTTGATTGTTTATTTGGTACGTTTCGGCTATACATAAGCCATCATCAGCCTAAAATCGGATACAAATTTTTTTTTTTTTTGTTAAAAATGAAAATATACAAAATTAAAAATGATTTACGCATTTAAAATGTCTAACCTAAAATAAAAATAAAAATTATAAAACATTAATAAAAGTGCCCTGTGCGCAAAGGGATGGTTTGTGGTGGTGGGTGAGGAGGCTCTCACATATCCACTGCAATGTTGATTGGTAGGTGTAGTATTTTTATTAATGTTTTATAATTTTTATTTTATTTTTAGGTTAGACATTTTAAATGCGTAAATCATTTTTAATTTTGTATATTTTCATTTTTAACAAAAAAAAAAAAAAAATTTGTATCCGATTTTAGGCTGATGATGGCTATGTATAGCCGAAACGTACCAAATAAACAATCAAGATGTTTCTACCCGCGCTGGTTTATATCTTCATTATATATATATATATATATATATATATATATTATATATATATATATATATATATATATATATATATTATATATATTAATATATATATATCTATATATAACTTATATGATTCAGATACCTATTATATTATAAATATGATTATATAATGTATATATATAATACATTGTACTATCATAGACTTCTAACTTTCCAAGAAGCCCCTCTGACTTTTGCTAATCATGGGAGTGCATGTATGTCATTAACGCCCAACCCATTGATTGTAGGCCCTTCGACTTTCCGAACCAAACCGCCCTCCGGATTTGTACTCCTGAGCAATGTGGCCACCTGGCCACCAACCGTTTCAGATAGCCACCATACTAACTTCCTGAAATGTACATTACCAACCCACCTCGTCACCAAACCATACTCTCCAGATAGCACCCATTCTAACTTCCTGACATGTACTATTCACCCACACCCATTCACTCACCCATTACCCATCACCCCCCACCCATTCACTCACCCATTACCCATCACCACACACCCATTCACTCACCCATTACCCATCACCACACACCCATTCATCCACCCATTACCCATCACCCCCCACCTATTCCCTCACCCATCACCCATCACCCCCCACCCATTCACTCACCCATCACCCCACACCCATAACCCATCACCCCACCCATTCACTCACCTATTACTCATCACCCTACATCAAGGTTTCCTCAATTCTCGCAACCCACATTTTTTCTTCACAGTTCTCGCTAATAGGCTGCTAAAAAAAAAAAAGTGATCGGATCATCCTATAAGTGGGCTTAAAACCTTCCCCTGGTCAACCTGATTCCAAAACTGTGACATATGATGGGATTCCGCCACAGGGGGCGGCACCTATCGCGGACAGACAGACAGACAGACACACACACACGCACACTTTCGCTTATATATATATATATATATATATATATATATATATAATCGTACTACTGCACTAGACTGTATCTCTGTAGTGAATATACATTTTCGTTTGGGAATTTTGTCTGCGGCAAGTAGCAGCTGTGGCGACAAGCCCTCAAACTAGTAAACAATTTTAAACACTGCAATAGGTGTTTCAAGAAGACTGGCGCGACGTGAGGCGACGGCAGGGAACGACGACGTATTACAGGACTTGTACCCGTAAGTCTTACCCGTAAGTCTGGATTAGGTCGCAACTCTTCTTACGGCGTAAGAAGAGTTGCGACCTAATCCAGGACACGTAATGGACCCAACCCATAACTACGTCACGGTTTGTTTACATCGGTGCATTGTGGGGATAAGTCGGGGTCTCCACGGGTGGACCTAGGGAGGGAAAACTACGACGATGGAAGAAATTAGAGTTATTTTGCGTGAAATTGATATTCCAGGTGCTATATTACCGTGTTCTGTTCTCGCTGACAACATATAGAAAAGACCTGAGGTAATAATTGATGTGCAGAGGCTTTTAAACCAGGAAAACAGAGTCATAACAGAGCCTCGTCAAGAGGTAAGCAAGTGGTAGGTAGTACGTATTGTGTCCTTACTTACCTCTAAATGAGACTCTTTTGTGACTGTTTTCTAGGTTTAGAACCCTCTGCACATCAGCCATCACCTCAGGTCTTCTCTAGTGTTGTCAGCGAGCACAGAGCACGGAAATATAGCACCTGGAATATCAATTTCGCCCAAAACAACTCGAATTTATTTCATCGTCTGAGTCTTCTCTTTGTCGGTTGTTCATTCATGGTTATGATAGTATTAAAATACCTTATTAATTGAATTCCTTTTGTTGTCTTTCCTCATAATAAGTAGTGGTATACATCATGTTTTAAGTGTTACTTGACGAGCCAATGCAATACGAGAAAATTGAAATTAACATGAGTTTCACAGTTTTCTAACCATTAGTCATACAAGTTTGAATAGGTAACAATGTCTATATAGGTATGCATGTATATATTTATATATATATAGCTACTACTATTTAGGTTCTGATATGTTAAAACTTGCGGGGAATGGTGTTGAAGTAGATGCATGAAGGCAGTGAAAATAATAAGCAGTCTCCTAGAAGCACTTATATATGACTACGTAGTTTTGGCATGTGCCACTTGTACAGTGAACAGTTCAGGTGTAGGTATTGCATGCAGTCTGAATGAAGAGTTCAGGTACCCCACATACAATAATGATGGTTTAATTGTTAACTTATGCTCTATTAGGTTTATGTAGGTTGAGCTAGATTTACAGAAGAAATTTCGCGGGATAAGTTTTAGGGAATTATATATTTTTCGGTTAAGATTCGTTTCAGTGACCCTGCTTTATCTCGTTTACTACCTTACAAGGACTAACCTTTTGTCATGTACGTCTTCAACTAACTTTCAAACCTTTTGGAAAATTGTTACTTCTGTCAAAATCACTTGCAAAAATTATCTGAATAGAATAAATATATGAAACTCCGCCGTCGCCATCAGCGCAGCGCAGTCCAGACCGCGGGCCGAGCTCTCAGGCCTCCCTCACGGACAGGTTACGTTAGTAAGGTTAAGGTTAGGTTTTGTATAATTTTATTCGTGACCTATATTTTTCTGGTAGATTTTTTTGTGTTTTGGAATAATCTGGTTTGTATTTCTTGGAAATCACTAATTTTTCACAGGTGGATTCAGGAGGATAAAAAATATCTATATATATTGCCAAGAAAATCCAAGGTCAGATTCTTTCACAACACATCAAAATCTACCAGAAAATTATAGTTGCGTTTGAAAATGGAGACTCCGATTGGAGAGGGTCACTATAAAACGATTCTTTACCTATTTTTCTTCATTCTTGTCTTATAGTGAACCTTAATTTTTCTTATGGGTTTGCATAATTCATGTCATGTTGAATTTATTTCCTTTGTGGTATCTGATTATGAACTGAAGGAGGAGTTTTGACTATCTATTAGGCAAACTGTATGGTAAAATCATAATTGGAAGAATACAAAAAATCACAAATGGCAAGGTTAGTGAGGAGCAAGGTAGATTTATAACTGGGAAAGGTTGTGTAGATCAGATCTTAGATATGCGAATGATAATTAAGACAATGTTAGCAAAAGACAATAAGATGTATGCTGCATTCATGAATTTAGAGAAAGCATAAGACAAAGTAGACTGGGAGGGAATGTGGGATGTATTGAAGGGTCAAAGAGTGTGCATGGAGTGGAGTATGTATGTATAACTAATAAGCTTTTACCTGTGATTATGAATACCTAACCTAATTGACCTTTACCTAACCTAACCATTACCGTCGGCGAGTTTTCCCGATTTGTGTTGGGACGAGAATTTCGGTTGTCGAGAGTACCAGGTACCATAAGGCAAGCATGGGTAATGTCAAGGTGGTTATGCAACTTGTTTATGGATGAAGTAATAAGATAAATCAAAGCAAAGGTTGGTGATGTTGGTATAGAGATGAGTATAGATAATACAAAAGGGAAGTTCAATAGTATAGTGTTTGCAGATGACACTGTACTACTAACAGAGAGTAGAAAAGATTTGCAAAAATTGATAAGTGAATTCAGTACTGCTTGTGTGAGGAGGAAACTGAAAGTTAATGTGGCCGAAAGGGAAGTGATGGTATTTCAGAAATTAAGGAGTGAAGTTATTGACTTTGAAGATAAAATTAGCATGTCAGTTGAGAGCCAGAAGCAATAAACAATAATGATGAATGGACAGATAATTATATGGTTCAATCCCGTGAAAGTATGGAAGCACGGAAGGGTGATAAGAGAGAGAGGCCTACAAGGAAGGAAGAAAAGTAGTGAGATCTTTGGGGCGCATGATGAGAGGAAGGACAATGAGTAAACATCTGAACTGTTCACTGCACAAGTGGCACATGCCAAAACTACAGTGATATATAACTAGAAGTACTTCTAGGAGACTGCTTATTATTTCCACTGCCTTCATGCATCTACTTCAACACCATTCCCCGCAAATTTTAACATATCAGAACCTAAATATTAGTAGCTATATATATAAATATATACATGCATACCTATATAGGCATTGTTACCTATTCAAACTTGTATGACTAATGGTTAGAAAATTGTGAAACTCATGTTAATTTCAATTTTCTTGTATTGCATTGGCTCGTCAAGTAACACTTTAACCATGATGTATACCACTACTTATTATGAGGAGAGACAACAAAAGGAACTCAATTAATAAGGTATTTTAATACTATCATAACCATGAATATAGACAACCGACAAAGAGAAGACTCAGACGATGAAAATTTTTTGAGTTGTTTTGGGCGAAATTGATATTCCAGGTGTTATATTTCCGTGCTCTGTTCTCGCTGACAACATTAGAGAAAACCTGAGGTGATGGCTGATGTGCAGAGGCTTCTAAACCTAGAAAACAGTCACAACAGTCTTATTTAGAGGTAAGCAAGTGGTAGGGACACAATACGTACTACCTACCACTTGCTTACCTCTTGACGAGGCTCTGTTATTGTGTTGACAGAAATTGGGGGTCACTGGTATGGGGGTTTTAAGACTAGTCAACTTTACTTGAATGATATTATTTGGGGATGATTTGATAAAAGATTACAACTTGAATGGAGGATTTAACTTAGTCTTATGGTTTCACTATATGATTATAGTATGACCACGTCTCACTGCGGAGAGTACTGAAAAGGGGGATGTACTTAAGGGGAAAGGATAATAAGGTTTAGGTTAAAGGGATTTGCTGCCACCAGCCCTGGCGAGTAGTTCACTATGATTACTCCCTGGGCACGTTAGATTAATATTAATATTAGATTGATCTTGGTAGTCGTGGTTGGTACGAGGGGTTATACCGAACAAGGCTGGACTCTTTTGGAAGTGTGGGGAATTATTGTCCTAACACAGAATAATCACCTGGGTTTTTATAATAACACAAGAACTATATTTGCAAATGATATCCTATTTATTCATAGTGACATGGTAAGTCTCTCACTTGAGATCATATTCAACATATAAGGGTTAACACTATACCGAGAAAACTCTACTCGGAAATAAGAAAAGCAACTTTACACCCTGACGTAGGAACTTTTCCTAAGTGATGAGAGAAAGCTCTTATGAGCATAAATCTCCTTCACTAGAATTTCTATCTGTGAATTGCCCTACACCTAGGTGACATACCACTTAATATTTATAAATTACACATGGAAGATAGGTATCTAGTAGAGAAAGAATATGGCGAGAAAATGTTGTGTGTGTTTCAGTAAGACCATGTGGCCTTGGAGAGAACACGAGCCAGCCTACAAGGAAGCGTAGAGACGACTGTCGTTAATAACACTTATAAGGATGGGCGGAACATCTATGCCTTAGTGACACTGAACTGTACCTATATATTTATATAGAAATATATAGATATAATATACTAAGGGAGAAAGAACACAGGAGTTAGGTGCAGATGTCTTACCTACAAGGAAGCGTAGAGACGACTGTCTCCTTGTGGCATCATGGCCTTCCCGCACCAAAAGGGAACTTGTTTGAAAAGTCTCGCCGTGACCTCAAATGAAAAACTTATAATCCCGAAATAACTATTTAAGTAATGAAAACTCGCGTACCTCAGAAGAGGCTGTCCCTAATACAAACCTGTTACTTTGATGTAGAAGAATTTAATATCTTTAATCTAATATCCAAGAAGGATGGTTTTATATGTAATGTCGACAGTCCGAACGCATATTCAGGAGTGAGGTGGTATGGAAGTGTTTCTTAGAACTTTGGTGGGTTTTCATTTTAGCGCGTATTTTTACTAAGATATCCATTCATGAACATGATTGATAACGATGGGGATTATTTTGAAAGCCATTAGGATTCTAGGAGGGTTCCTAAATCTGAGAAGATGGTTGGGAAAGAATGAAAAGAATTGAATACATTAGTTATCACTGATCGCGGAATAATTATTCCACGAATTTTGACTCGCATACGGCATGTCAGGGAGAGAGGGAGTGAAAGAAGGAAGGAGAAAATGGCGGAAAAAGGAAAGAAGAATGAAACAAAATGGTGGTTTCGGAAGAGGCGATGACTCACCCGTGAAACAAAGAGAAAAAATTAACTACTGACAAGACATAGCTCGGGAATTTTATAATAATAATTTTCCTACTATCTCTCCCGAATAATGGGCATTACATTATGACTCTGTTTTCCTGGTTTAAAAGCCTCTGCACATCAGCCACTAATTACCTCAGGTCTTTTCTATATGTTGTCAGCGAGAACAGAACACGGTAATATAGCACCTGGAATGTCAATTTCACACAAAACAACTCTAATTTCTTCCATCGTCGTAGTTTTCCCTCCGTAGGACCACCCGCGGCGACCCCGACTTATCCCCACAATGCACCGATGTGCACAAACCGTGACGTAGTTATGTCTGGGGCCCATTGATGCTCCCGTCGCCAAAGCTGCCACCCGGCGAACCTCTCTCTCTCTCTCTTTCGTCAATACAGTTAAGAAATTGAATAATTTTTGAAAAATTGGTAATAGGTAATAATATGGTAATTCCAAAATTCCGGACATTTCGAGAATTTTCAAAATTGCCCCCAGACGCTGATTTCGACACCTAAATTTCAGACATGTCCGGAAAAACCCGACCGTATGGCAAACCTACCTGAATGCCCAAGTGTTCCCGGCAAATAGGGGATACATGGTGGTCCCGATGTGGAATGGGTTATAGCCGCTTTCCGTGGAGAGGTGGGTTTCCATTAATATTCTCACTATGTAATAAGTGCGTATATAGGAAAAACCACCTTCGAGTATTCTCTTGATGGCGACATCTGGTTCCATTTCCTGAAAATTTAGATAACTATTTCACGACACGGGATTTGTTTATTCTAGTTATCTATTCTTTATTTGTTTACACATACACACATACTGTATATATATATATATATATATATATATATATATATATATATATATATATATATATATATATATATATATATATATATATATATATATATATTGGTCAGGATGCATATATGAAATTTTGCACATTTTGACAAAAGCCCAATTTTTTTTTTTACTGAAGACTGCATTGATGTTCTTGCTTGCCTGCATATATGCCTTGGTTGTTTGGTAATGTGGATTTGGATTGATGGTCAGGAGGCTGTTGAATGCCCCGGTAAAAAATCGTGTTGCCCATTCATATCCTTTGCTTTTTTGTCCTTCTACCAGATCTTCAAGACTATTTATAGCAGCAGATTTACCTTGTACGACAAGATGAGAAACAAGTGAGCCCGTGTAGGATGTTCTTAATATTAGACAGGTAATGAGCCACAAACCCACCATAATCTGGCAAAGAAAATCAATTGTACTTATAATATGTATAATGTAACGAAACAGACTTAAAGTACGTATTATTGCAAACATGAACAAGTGCAACATTCGGTACACCTGCTATTTTTTGGTGTTGAAATTCCCATAGCTCGTAAATATCTTATTAATTCACTCACAATAATACATAAACTGTATTGATGTTTTTGTCTTATATTTTAAGATGTTTAACTTATATTTTCCAAAATGTTAAAAAAGGAGCTTTCTTCTGTCCGTATATTGTATAATTACGGATTCTTTTTACTCCAATGTTGTGCTTTAAATTAGTGGTCATCCATTTTGGATCACTCTTTCTAGATCTTATTTCCATATAAGGAATATTATTTTTCTGTCCGTCAATTATATTCCTTACAAATAAGGTATAATCCTCCTCAGCCCCGACCTCACTTCCATGTCTAACCGCTCTAATTACCTCTAGGTGACTTCCTAATCCTTCATAATTGGCCTTTCCAGCTGTCATCGCCCTGTCCTTACCCTGGGAAAATTTCTTCCCCTCCATCCCACACCTCTTATTAATAACCTCCAGGTGTCTTCTTAATCCTGCATAATTGGCCTTTCTGAAATTAGGTATTTTTTGTTTATTGCCACTTAATTTTCCAACTTCCCATTTTACGCTAAATCTGATCTCATAATGGTCGCTATTATCTAACTTTCCACCGACCTCCACATCTGTAACTAAATCGTCTCTATTTGTCAGCAATAGATCTAGAATATTATCTCCTCTAGTAGGCTTCTTGATTGCTTGATTTAGGAAGTTATCCTGGATTATATTTAACAATTCATCGGCGTTGCTGTCACCTATGATTAAATCCCAGTCTATATTCCTAAGATTAAAATCTCCCACCACGCATAGTCGATTATATCTGCAGGCCTTGTTTATTTATTCCCATATAGGAGCTGAATCCTCTTTAAATAAGTTTGGGGCCTATACACTACACCCAAAACCATTTTCTCAGTTCCCTCCGTAACCTCTACCCATATAGACTCTATGCTGTCATCTGTTTTTATAACATTATTAACACAACACTGCAATGCATCTCTTGCATAAAGCGCAACTCCTCCACCTCGCCTGCCAACTCTATCCTTGTGAAATAACTTATACCCAGCTATCTCTACTTCCGGATCAAATACTTTTCCTGACATATCCAACCATGTTTCTGTTAATGCTTTTATATCAAAATCCTCTACACTATTTATTCCTCTCAGGAAATCTATCTTGTTTAAAATACCCCTCTAGTTTGTATAGTAGACTTTCAAGCAACTCCTCTTCTTTTTGTCCATTTTCCCTTTATCTTTAACGAACCCCTCCTCTCTCTCTTCTTACGAAACACTTTAGTTCCCTGCCTTCTGAAACTCCTCCTAGTGTCCCTTTACCCCGACCCCAGTGTCTACTCCAGTAGTCACTGCCTACAGGAGCTATAGGCACATAATGTATAAAGAAAAGAAAAAAGAAAAAAACGTGGTTGAAAGGTCGGTCGTAGAGTACCTTCAATAACAGAGTAATGACAACTCGATTTATGGGCGCCATCTTAATGTCAGGGCCTCTCCGTTCACTCTACACCCGCGGAAGTTCTCAAGGCATGACCCCGCAGTATATCATGTTATACATGTATAAATTATATAATGCTATCTTCGGAAATGTTTGTTCTATAAGATTATCACATAAAACAGTAGAACACATTAAATAAATGTCATTATGAGACTGAAGAAATATGCATTCACTTAAACTCTTCGTCATGTAAGACTTTGTGAGACAACTTATAAGATGGAACATATCAATAGAAGCATAATTGTATTAGCTTTCCATTAATATATTTCGTTTTCTGATAAATGCAGTACCACCATGCATATATTAGCGTTAATTAAATAAATCGCCGTGCCGCCCGCGCTCTCTCTCTCTCTCTCTTTGCATATATATATATAATATATATATATATATATATATATATATATATATATATATATATATATATATATATATGCGTACTCATATATATATATATATATATATATATATATATATATATATATATATATATATATATATATATATATATATATATATGAGTGAAAGAGAGAGAGACAGAGAGATGAATGAGAGAGATGGGTGAAAGAGAGATATGAGGGAAAGAGAGAGATGAGTGAAAGAGAGAGAGAGAGAGAGAGAGAGAGAGAGAGAGAGAGAGAGAGAGAGAGAGAGAGAGAGAGAGAGAGAGAGAGAGAGAGAGAGAGAGAGAGAGAGAGAGATATGAGTGAAATAGAGAGAGATATGAGTGCAAGAGAGAGAATGAGTGAAAGAGAGAGAAAGAGAGAGATATATGAGTGAAAGAGAGATAAGATAAGATAAGATACTTTGCAAGTACCAACGACAAGGTTATTGACTATACAAAGCGCCACTACGCCAGGACGTACCTGGTGGGCTCGAACCACTGACCGAATGCACGCGAGCCCACAGCTCTACCAACCGAGCCACCCTGACGGGAGAAAGAGAGAGAGAGATATGAGTCAAAGAGGGAGAGAGATATATGATTGAAAGAGAGAGAGATATGAGTGAAAGAGCGAGAGAGAGAGATATATGAGTGAAAGAGAGAGAGAGATATATGAGTGAAAGACAGAGAGAGAGAAAGAGAGGTATGAGTGACAGAGAGATATATGAGTGAAAGATATATATATATATATATATATATATATATATATATATATATATATATATATATATATATATATATATATATATATATATATATATATATATATATATATATATATATATATATATATATATGAGTGAAAGACAGATATGAGTGAAAGAGATATATGAGTGAGTGAGAGAGAGAGAGAAAGAGTTACCAAAATACTTTTTCTACTTTATATATATATATATATATATATATATTATATATAATATATTTTTTAATATATTATATATATATATATATATATATATATGCAAGTAGAACACGTTTTTGTACTATCTATCTATTTCACTCATATATATATATATATATATATATATATATATATATATATATATATATAATAATATATTGTAGAGAGAAGAGAGGAGAGAGATTTTTTTTTTTTTTTATCAATTTATTACGCTCAAAGAGCGACAGGCCGAGTACATGAAATATTGCCAAACATGTATAATTAATTCGTGACACACAGGGCACACCGTCATACATACAGAGATGCTGGACATCAAATTATTAGTGCATTCGTGTCTCGCAGGGCACGCAGTTGTATGGCCCCTGGCCGCTACGTCTTCCCATGGTCTGTGCACGCTTTCTCGGGATTTTTGCTGACTGACCACGCTGCCCTACTTCTTTGCCTGTTGCTGTGCTGTGCCCCTTTGTACCTGTGGCGAACATGTTTCTGCCTCGCCGTCCACCTTCGGCTTCCTTGTGCCCTTACCCCTGTGGCACATGTTCTCCTGCCGATACGTCTCCTGATGCCGCCCATGCTGTCTGCTTCGCTGCTACTCCACCCACGCCCACGCTGGCTCCTCCTGCTCCAGCTTCGACGGCCCGCGCCCACAACTTCACGCCCACTGCTGTGCTTCGCTTCGTGTGATTCGCGACAAATACCTTCTACCGCCTTATTATTTTTTTTTGTCACTAGTGATTTCATACTGCATTCCTTTTGGCCTCTTAGACTTTTATGAGTGCCTTGTACGGAAAAAAAAAATTACCCGCCTGTGACACAATGGCGATTTCTGTGACCACCCGCCGCCCGCCCGGCTGCCCCCTCCCCTGTGTCCCCCCCTTCTCCCTGCTACCAAAGACACTCTACAACAAGATACCTCAATTACCTTACTCTTGGGTGCCCTGTGGTGCGCGTGCGATCGAGCGCCGCCATGCGGCAGTGGTTAACCAGTCTCCTGGGCCATTCACGTGTTGCATATGACTATCATAGAGCTATGGTTTATCAGTGTAAATGATATACGTATCTTCGTAAATGTTTGTTTTATAGTATCAAATAAAAAACAGTAAAACACACTAAAGAAATGCCATTCTGAGACTGAAGAAATATGCATGAACTTAATCTTTACTTCAACTCATCGCCATTTAAAACTTTGCGAGAAAACTTTTAACATGAAACATGTCAATAGAAGCGTACTTTTATTAGCTTTCCATTGATATATTTCGTTTTCTGATAAATGAATTAGCACCATGCATAAATTAGCGTGAACAAAATAAATAAAATCATCAATCGGGTAATTTCCCCGATTGATGTGATTTATTAAGTTAACGCTAATTTATGCATGGTTCTAATTCATTTATCAGAAAGCGAAATATATAAGTAAATAAAAAACATCAATCGGGAAAATCACCCGATTGATGTTATTTATTTAGTTAACGCTAATTTATACATGGTGCTAATTCATATATCAGAAAACGAAATATATCTATGGAAAGCTAATAAAATTACGCTTCTATTGATATGTTTCATGTTAAAAGTTGTATCGCAAAGTTTTGAATGGCGAAGAGTTGAAGTTCATGGATATTTCTTCAGTTGCAGAATGGCATTTTTTTTAGTGTGTTTTGCTGTTTTTTATTTGATATTATTATAAAACAAACATTTACGAAGATTACTGTATATCATTTACACTGATAAACCATAGTCTATATGATAGTCATATGCAGCAAGTGAATGGGCCAGCAGACTGGTTAACCCCTGCCGCACGGCGGCGCTACCGTCGGCGGATAACATAAATTGCTTTAGGGGGATTCCGAGTGAGGTATCTTGTTGTAGAGTGTCTTTGCTGCTACTGGACCGCATGGTCGCCACCCTCACCCCCCCCCCCCATCCCCTCTCCACAGCCATGCTGCACCCTCGCCCCTGTCTAGCTGGGTCACGTGAGGTCGGAGATTATCCCCACCCGTCTCCCTCACCTCGCTGATAGTGCGGTATGTAATGTTAGGAAAAAAGGGATCCCGTAGGATTTTTTTTGCTAAATAGTGATTTGGTTGCAGTTCTGGCTTTCTTAAGGTATCAGATTAAACAGAAAAGGATTGGTGTCCACAATTTTTTAGACCCCTTACCCCCCTTTGGGGGTCACTTCCCTTTGGGGCCCACGGGCACTGACCCATGGCCACCTATCTCCGCCAATAATTGGGACCGATTTTCATAATTTTGAGTATCTTTTGTAGGTTTTTAGGTATGTTGCCGAGTCGATTTATAGCCCACTCAAAAAAGCACACCGGAAGTTGTCCTTTATAGCTTCCGGTTCAGATTTAGCAACTCTTCCGGCTCACGATATAGGGGTGTCGACTCCATTTTTTTCTTTTTTCAGGGCATGTTTGGAAGGGAAGCAGTTTTGTAGCTCAGTCAGGATATACCCTTCTGTGAACTGAGATCGTCGGTAGTATCGCCAATTAATGTCGGGAGGGGAGGACGGAATCTGGCGTTGAATCTTGTGTAAAGGAAGGTGGCCACATCCAAACGAAGCGAATGGTGAACAATCCGGTCATTGACAGATGAAAAAATTTTACAACAACTGCAAGCGGAGAGTGTCTCTTGGTGATACTTGAAAAGTGACGTTCTAGACTACTAAATTACTGTTCAGGTTGTTTTTTTTAAATGAAGGAGAATCAAAGTTACGTGTTCGGGTATCATAGTGGGAATGTCGGAAAAAAACCTATCGTCAACAAGAACATAGATGGAACGGTCTTTAGGAAGACGATGCCCGAAACCGATTCACCTGGTCTCGCGCTCACGGAGGAACCGGGGCGACTTCAAGTGCCTGTGGATCTGTTCCGGTCCAAAGCGGTTCCAAAGGGGAACTCATTCCAAAGGAAAACCAAAGTGTGTCTATTTTCCAACTGTGGACCCTTCGTCCCAAGAATGAATCAGAGCCACTGCACCGTGTTTCTTACTGAAACTTCAATGGGTTTTTAAAAAAACACTCCTAAGATCAAAGCAGGAAAACCCCCAGAGACCCATGTTAAGAGTTTCCAGTCGGGACCTTGGAAGAAACCCTTCGGACCGCACATAGCTTCTTTTTGAAAAAGCCACTATCATCGGACCTATGTTTGCGCTCGGCACAGCGAATATCAACGAGGGACAGATCACAGTAAATGTCCACTCGTTCGCTCATAGTGATGCACATATTGGCCTCGCTTATTCAAAACACCTTGAGTGGGACGAGGGGATGTTACACTGAGCATGGCTGAGGTTTAAATGATGGCTACGTGTCAATTTTGAAAAGTACCGTGGGGATGTAAATGAGGGAGTGAGAACTATCGGAAATTTACCTCAAAAGACTCATCCAGCGGCGCCTTTCCCAGAAGGGGTTAAGTTTGTCCAACCATCACTTAACTAAGGACGGAATGAGGGCAATGGACCGTCGTGTGCTTCTTCCACTGCAGTCCCGATGGCCAAGGATACAGTTCCCAATGATGAATGGATGATGAGATAGGGGGTCAACCTGAAGAATGTCCGCCAACCTTCTGCGGAGAAGCGATGGCGTCTGCAAACAACGCAGTTGTGGGTCGTTTACAGGGGCAGCTTTCAGTAATTTTAAAATCCGTTTTTTACTCCCAGTTTCGTCATGAAGTCACCTCCCTCTTTGGTAGCCAGTTGTTCAAAGGTCCGGAAAAAATTACGGAGGACCAGGATGGTGGGACAAAAACTTGTCGGACGTTTCAGGGGCCCAGTTCCTTGTCAAAAATACCGGTACTGATCCGCCAGGTGAAAAAAACATCAGACCAAAGAAAAAGACCCTGCCCTTCCGACACAAACAGTCCAGGGGGGGGACCCCCCTGTCAATCGGTTCTTCCCCTTGGCGTGTTCAGTCTAGAGTTGCGTGACAGAGAATCTGGTTGAAAACCTCTCAGCGTGGGATATTGGAAGTGACTACATTCACAATCCATGACTTAGAGAAACGAAGTTGAGCCGAGTGGTTCCTCCAGCGGATGAAGTGGAGGCTGGTGGATTTTTGTCTCCCAAAACCTTGGTCAAGTAAAGGCCTGTGAAAAACGACATGGGTTGCGGATCGATAATATGACCTCCTGGAAGACACACCGACGGGGCAAAGGAACCATTCCATGGCACATGGTTTGTCATGGTTCCAGCAAGAGAAAAGAGGAAGGTTTTCATGAAACCGACCACATTGAAATCCAGGAAAAAAAGTTCTCTCACAAACAAAAGGGCACATATGGGCCTTTGACGTGAACCATGGTGCAAAATAAAACAGTCATCAAAAAACCACTCCATTTGAGATTAAGGTCTATGAAATGGGAAAAAAGAGGAAGAAATTTCTGGAGCAAAGGGGGGACTTCACTCACACAGGGCACTTGCAAAACTAACTTGGGGAAACTGATGGATGGCACGGATATGATTGGGATTTCATCTGAAAAAACGGAGTCAGCGAAGGAAACAAACACAGGAACAGTGACATGCAAAGGAATCAGGTAATGAGTGCCCCCAATGAGAGCACTCCAAGTCGAACTCTTTCTCTCCCCAACACTTAGACTAATTCAGTCAAAGACAAAAGCAAACAACAGGGAAAAAGTGGTCAAGAAAATGTGATGCCAACTTGGCTGCTACCAAATCTCGATGTTATCCCAGTCATCCGACAGCCCAACACGCACGAATGTAGAGGTGATCGCTCCATTATCAAGACCACAACCACTGACTATGGGACCTCTTTACACTGTCTTCGGTAGCACAGGGAATCTCTGCCACTGTCACTGGACACAGAGAAAAACTTGATAACGCTGGGACCTGGACCTATGATTCACGTGCTTTGAAAATTCCAGCAGTCAGTTGGGGACACCAATGGATCTAAGGCAGGAAGTCTCCATATTGCATTTGCGGCTTTACATGCTCTCGGGAAACCGAGAGAGGCAGTGGCCTGGATATTGCTGCCAATTGAAAGGGTGCATACACATGCAGAGCCTTCTGGGATCTCAGTGGCCAAAGCATACAAAAGAGGCATCGAATACCACAATTCACAATCAAGTCTAGCAATTATGGATGATGCGGCTTTGCTGGCATATTACCACTCTTTCCAAAAGGCCCAGCCCAGTTAGTGTCCGGTGCAATGCTTTCAAGGACAAGCTTCATTTACGTACCCCGATATGACTGAAGACTATGAATATGTCAGATCATGGTTACGCTGGAAATGTGAAAGCCACTGGAGGAGGATGAAAACATGGGAGAGTTTGCAGAATTCCTTTCAGCATTACCGCGATCAAGTGGGACAAAAAAGCCTTCTTCATTTCGTCATCTTGCCCGCTCAGGGGACTGGCAGAGTTATCTTGATTCCTTGGAGAACCTGGTCAAGTATTTCTTCCGCACGGGAATCTTCCTAAATTACGCCTCGGACTGATGCCTGTCCATCTTGGCAATGAAATGCGCTGGAAGATAATGAGCCTGAAACATGGAATGCATTGATGGCCGGTGACTTGGTTGTTGCAAAAATCAGAGAAGAGATACCCTTCACGAATCTCGCCACAGATCAGGTACTCGAACAGGAAATCAAGAAACTAAAGGGACACGGTGGTATGGTAGGATCAGCAGAGATGAAGCTGCTCTCAATCGACTCGTCACCATACACCTCCTTGCCTTGCCCGTATCGGTTTGACGAGTATCTCTGAGAGCTTTCCAAAAGTCCAGGTCATCCGAACGACAACAGAGCATTACCAGCTGTCTGGACAGATTGCACTGATGTCAAGAGAGAATGCCATAAAGATCCGTCAAGCAATAGAGTTGACACTGCACAGACAACCCCCTCAGAGTGAAGACACCATTGAAAAGTTAGTTCATCAGCTCTTGTGCAGAATGGTAGCAAAGCATGATATTCTGCATTATGCAGAAAGGGGTCAGAAATCGATTACAGGAGTTCGTTTGTGAAATACGTCTGACTACCACATCAAAATCTCTCGGTTTGGACAAGATGAGAAGCTCAAGTGAAGGCATTACAAGTTGGATGGATAAATTCAAAGTACCGCATGTGGAGGATCAAGTCATCAAATGCGTGAGGGTCGTAATTTACTGGGCAGATTTTCATTGTCAGGGGAAGCGACCAGGCTAGTGCCAAAAATTCGAGAAAATAATTGGCAAGTTACGAGATGTCAACAGTGCCCGCTCTCTGTGTGGCTGTTTGATAGATCTTGCACATCCCAACGGACAAGGGCCAGTCTGATGCATGCCAGTGAAGATGCCACGTGAATCCCTTGATGTTCCTTCCAGTACCAGGAATAGGGCAGGAAGATCCTCCATAAAGTTCTTCATCATTGATGCAATGGGTGTACTTCAGAGTATGGACAAAGACGCCAAAATATGCTGAAGATTCACCACCTTCAGGATGCATTCAACAAAACGCATAGACGACAATGATGACAAGCTACTTGATGAGGGCGTGTTGTTGTTTATCGATACTGGATCTGTCGTTGAAAAACAAGGCGGCAGGAAAGCGATCAATCCAATCCATGTAGTACGAAGCATCCCGAAATTGAAGACTCACCATGTCCATTAAGGAGTACTTTCAGCATCCCAAAACAAAGCGGAAAACTTCACTGCTGTTTGGCCAAGGACTGGCTTGGGACTATTTCGCAAGCAAAGATCATTCGTGCTCGTTGTCGATGTACGATGATCATATCAAGAGACTAGGTTTGAGTAGACTCCTACAACATGAAGAGGGTGTGACACATTGATTCCAACCAAAAGTACTTGCCATCTATAGCCTGTGGTGCTGCCAGAAAGATCTGCGTAGGGTCGCCGACACTGACGTACTCCGCTCCTCTTGATCTTATCGCCTCCAGACAGATAGCATCTACTATATCCTTGAAGTTTAATACAGCAAAGGAAGACGAAACGGGAAATAGACATCTTGAAGAGTGCAGGTATTGGGCCGTCGCAAAATGTCAAGGACTTCTGGACCCACAACTTCTCAGGTTTTTTGCTTTGATTCGGGGAGGCCAGATTCATAGGAATTTCACAAAAGAAATCATGGGTCATGACCCATACCTAAGGCTGGATGATGATGACCCTGCCATTGGACTGGCTTCAAAGCATTTAGGGTTTGCCATTTCTATCCTGCCGAGTTGGTCATGACGAGCTTCCACGCAGGTGAAAGCGTTGGAGACTTTGTTGTGTCATTGTCTACAGTTCAAAAAGGTACAGCAACCTTACATCACTCAGGTGGAGCTGTTTCGGTCAAAGAACTTGGAAGGGGGAAATGCTTCCACCACCTCGTGCTGCATGCTTCCCCATATCAGCGTGCAAAATACATGACAATGCGGGAACAAGTCATACCCGGAAATTGTCCAACCCTTACGAACAATTGAAAAAATGGATGGAAATTGGAGAAAGGCGTGATATTTCCATGGACATGTCTTGCCCTGACTACGCCCCAAAGCTGTAGTGAAACTCGTCAAATGTGGCTGCAAATAGGATGCAAGGGAAATAGGTGTAGTGCTTGAAGGAATGGCTGCCCGTACTCCTCTCTGTAATGCTATGGCAGTGATGCGCAAAACGCTATCGGGAGGACATTTCAAATATGACATTGATGAATAACTGATTGATTGTACGTCGATTTTGACAGTATCGCAAAAATCGGACGTATCGTTAAAACTAACGCGCTCCTGTCGGGTGGGAGGTTGGGCGCAGGGTGTGGTAACTCCGCCAGTGGAACCCAATGTCTGTCTTAAAGCCAGAACCAGAATAAAGGAGGAAAGACAACCCTGTTAAACATTATTTAAGTATGCCTAGATTAAAACGTGGCATTGAAAGTCGCTAGACGGCTTTGTAATAGAAGCGGGTGAGAGAAAACAACGAAAAAATAGAGGTTTCGGTATACCAAATCTGGACGTGACTAGAGAAATTTAGATATCAGACGTGGACCATCAGCATCAGCAATTTAGTTAGGATCAGTAGTTCACGGTCTGTAACAAAGAAAAATGTTGAAATTTGTTGCTTAGTGTTACCAGAGACCAATCCTGGGGGTGCCAAAGAAGGAATGACCCCCAGAAAGGGGGTGAGGGTCTGAAAAATTGGGACCCATCTTTTATGTTAATCTGATACCTATAGAAGCCAGACTGCCAAAAAAAATTTAGCACATTCAAATTCAAATTCAATTTTAGCACAAAAAATCATACGGAATACATGCATACCACATTATGACCTCATAGGTCAGACCAAGGGGATTATCTTCGTCTCCTCGCCCTCTGCTCCGTCAGCCGCCCATCGACGCCTCTAGGTGGCCGATGATGTTGCCCGCCCCTAAATGATGGACTCTTTTCGCGCCCACGAGATATGATTTTTGCATGCCGTGTCATTCTTTACCTGTCTGTAACTTCCTTTAGTTCATTGCAATTCTTTCACGCCTTTTCTGCTTCTTTTGCATGTATGGTTTGTTTTGCCCAACTTAACTTTGTGGCTATGTATTGATTGTCTAAGTATATGTTGCATATTCCCTCCAATGCTTTCACCCAGATGGCCTCCCACAGCTGTCTCATCTATTTCTAAAAGCTGAACTCTTCGCTCAAAACCTTTGTGAAAAATCCACTCTGGTGATAAGGGGCTTGTCCCCTTCTCCTCCACCATCTGACTATATTTGCCTGTTATTAGATCCTTCGTATGATGTTTTCTTTGCCCTTTTCTGGCCTAGATGCTCGGAAGGCTTACGTCCTGACTGAGTCCTCTTATTGTTCTCAAATTACTTTGTGCTTCTGTGCTTGCCCCTGCCAGGTCAAACTTTTGCGTTCTTTGTTCTATATACTTCTACCTTTCCTTTTTCTGGGAAGTTTGCTCACACCAAACCTGTTACTAAGAAGGGTGGACCGTCTACTCCTTCAAATTACCGTTCCTATAGCTTCGAACTACGCCTTCTAAGCTTTTGAATCTATAGTAAATAAGACGATTCTTAAGACTATCTGCTCATAATCTCTAGCTGATCGTCAGTACGGTTCCGTAAAGGGTGGATCTAATGGGGATTTCTAGCGTTCCAACTGAATCTTGAGTTCATCCTCCTTAGGGGTTTCGGTGAAACTTTTGAGTTGCCTTGACTATATCAAAAGATTTTGAAGAGTCTGCATAAATCTTAAATTTCCAACTACCCTCATTCGGTTTCTATCTTTCTCTCTGTACTCATCTAAAGTTTCCTTTCAAAACCGTAATATTGCAGCTATGTAGACGGACAATGTTCTTCTCCTAAATCTATCAATAGTGGGTTCCAAGGGTTCTGTCCTATCACCACTTCTATCATCATTTAATATCTTCCAATCTAATCATAGCACTATCCTCTCATACGCTGATGATTCTTACCCTGCATTTTACAACGTCGTTTATTAGACGTCCAACTAAACAGGAACTAAGTGATTCACGGAGAGATGCCAACTGAGCGCCTCTACTTTGGATATTGCTATTAATTTCTGACTGGGGCAAAGCAAACCTGTTATGACAATGCCTCAAAAACCAATTTTTCACCTATCTACCGACAAAACTACCAGATAACTATCCCCTCTTCGTAATGATACTCACTATCTCCTTCTCCTATAATGAACATTATTGGGATATCTTTACAAAAACTCTGAACTGAAACTCTCACAATCCTCATATCATGCCTAAAATAGCTCTAGAAGTTAGGTGTCTGTGGTGTCTACGTCCTTTTTTTTATCCTTCCAGTTGCTTGCTCTCTACAGGGGCCTTATCCGCCCATGTATGGAGTATGTCTCACATGTTTGGGGGGGATCCACTCATACAGCTCACCTAAACAGGGTTGAGTCAAAATCTTTTCGTCTCATCAACTCCTCTCCTATGACTGACTATCTTCAATCTTCAAATCACCGCCGCAATGTTGCTTCTCTTGCTATCTTCTACCGTTATTTTCATGCTCACTACTCTTCTGAACTTGCTAACTGTATGCCTCCCCCCACTCCCGCGGCCTCGCTGCACAAGACTTTCTACTAATTCTCATCCCTATTCTGTCCATCTTCCTAATGCTAGAGTTAATCAGTATCTGTACTCTTTCATCCCTTTCACTGGTAAACTCTGGAACAGTTTCTATTTTTCCACCTTCCTACGACTTAAATGTTTTCAAGAGAAGAGTGACAATACACTTCTCGAACTAAATTGGCCCACCCCCCTTTTTTTAATTCTCTTACTGTCTTCTTTATAGAGACTGGCAACTAAGCGGGCTTTGTGTTACCTCTTTTTGCTGTGCCCTTGGTTAGTCCTTTGTGATGTAAAAAAAGAAAATAGGAAAAAAAAAGTGTATTTACTTCTGTGCTCGCACGTGGCTTATATTCGTTGTTTGTCACTTCTCTTTGTGATTAACATATCTTTCCCACTTAACTTTGTGGCTTGGTGTTGATTTTAGCTTCTATGTTGCATGCATTTAATTATGTGCGCGCCATGGCTCATTTTCGTTGTCTGTCACTTACCCTTGTGATTACCATTTCTTTTCCACTTCCTGTTGTGGCATGATCTAACTTTTGCTATTCATTTAGCTTCCTTCGTTGCATGCAGTTAATTTTGCTCGCACGTGGTTTATTTATTTTTCACTTATTATTGTGATTAGCTCTGCTTTCTTCTTCACCTCCACTTCGTACATCTTGTGGTGTGGTCTTGCATTTGCATTTGTAGTTTCTTTACACGCACGTTGCATTTGTGCTAGTAATTGACTCCTTTTCATTGTCTGTCACTTCTCTTGTGATTAACATTTACTTTCTGCCCGCTTGTTATTTTGATTGGCTTGTATATCTACTTACTGATGTTATTCAGTAAATAGGTGAATATCAAATGTGAATATCAAATATCAAATGTCAAATATCAAATGTGAATATCAAATAGGTGAATATCAAATAGGTGTCCAAGCGAGCGAAGCGAGCTTGGACACCTATTTCAGCCGAAATCAGGTGTCATATAGGTTTGTAAAATGTTTCCTCTTCTTCTCCTTCTTGTGACTACTTTTGTGGGGAATGCTACAGGCGTAACGGAAAAAATTTGGCACAAAAGGTTATATTTCGTCTCTTAACTCATTGTCCAAGCGAGCGAAGCGAGTTTTTAGCATTTATGCTAAAATTCGTAATATATTGTGCCTGGCAACATTACTGCAGTGGGAAAGTAGTGCATTAGTGTAGTGGAAATAAATTGTTTCGACTCGTAGTCCTCACAATAACAGTCTGAGCCGAGGAGACAGGCTGCTTGTGTTAGGCCTCATATAACCACTATAACTCGTGTTTCTAATGTCGTTATAGGTGTTATTTAGGGTTAGCGTGGTGTTATATACGTGGTAGGGTGTGTGTGAGGTGTTAAATGTGCCATTTCAGCCGTGGGTACAGAGAGGAGTTGTCCAAGCGAGCGAAGGGAGCTTGGAGCTTGATTCGCATTTAACAATTATGAAATACCACCACCACCACTACCACCACACCACCACCACCACCACCATACCACCACCACCACCACGATTACCACCACCACCACCATACCACCACACCACCACCACCACCACCACCATACCACCACACCACCAGCACCACCATTACCACCACCACCACCACACCACCATCACCACACCACCACCACCACACCATTACCACCACCACCACCTACACCACCATCACCACCACCACCACTACACCACCATCACCACCACCATCATCATCACCACCACCACCACCACCATCACCACCATCACCACCACACCACCACCATCACCACCACTACACCACCATCACCACACCACCACCACCACCACCACCACCACCCCCACACCACCACCACCACCACCACCCACCATCACCATCACCACCACCACCACTACACCACCATCACCATCACCACCACCACCACCACCACCACCATCACCATCACCACCACCACCACCGCCACATCACCACCACCACCACCACCACACCACCATCACCACCACCACCACCACCACCACCATCACCACCACACCACCACCATCACCACCACTACACCACCATCACCACACCACCACCACCACCACCACCACCACACCACCAACATCACCATCACCACCACCACACCACCACCATCACCATCACCATCACCATCACCGCCATCACCACACCATTTTTGTTATAACTTTTTTTTTTTACTTTTTTCAAGAACAATTTAGCACTTTTCTTTTCTTTGTAAAATGTAAAGAAAATCAAAGAAGGGGATGGTGAAGGTTAGGTTGGGTTAGGTCAGGTTGTAATAGAAGTATTTTAAGGTGAGGGTATTTAAAAAGTTGACTTTAGCCTGTGCGAGTTGGATACGTTCCACATCTTTAGTGTGGACGTCTATTTCCTAGTTCTTATCTTTTCTATCCGCTTATTGCATGTCACTTATGATTGTGATTTACTTATATTTTCAGCCCGCTTTCCTGCTTGTGTGGTTCGTTCTCTTTCACTTCTCATTCTGATTTCTGACTGTTTTCCAATGCTTCTTCCTGTGGTTGCTTGCTGTACTTCCATATCTATGTATTTGTGTGAGCATTTATTATCACTTCTTAAATGTCTTAAAAGATTACATTTAATATTGATAAGTGTAGCGTAATTAATGTTGGTAGAGAAAATCCTGGTAATAGGTTCACTATACGCAATATATCACTGAAAATACAAGAAGGTGAGAAAGATTTGGGTGTGCGGGTAAGCTCAGACCTCCGTCCTAGGAAAGTGCTGAGGATATTCTAAAGCTTTACTTGGCTCTGGTCAGACCTCACCTAGACTATGGGGTACGGTTTTGGTCCCCGTATTACAGAATGGATATATATATATTGTGAGGGCTCGAGGGACAGAAAAACGAGGTATAGGGAAGGATAGAAGAAGATAATGAGGGAAGAGAGAGAGTCTCTGATAACGGTGGTGGACGAGAGAGAGGCGATAATGTTTTCGCCTACACAACAGTTCCTTATCAGTCAGCGAGGGGTGAGAAGCCGCCACCCGTAGAATCGCTGACACTAGCTGTTCTAGAGATGAGCGTCCACGAATAGGAGGGAGGAGTAGGAGGAAGGAGTGAGGAGGAGTAGGAGGAGGGAGTGAGGAGGAGTAAGAGGAGGGAGTGAGGAGGAGTAGGAGGAGGGAGTGAGAGAGAGAGAAGACGAGGAGAAGGAATAAGAAGATTGCTGACCCAACAGAGTTGTCAGGGTTCAAGGAGCCATCACCTTTCACCCCTCACTTCGCACCTTGGATGATTGACTGTCGCACTAATATAACCTTTGCCCTCTATCCACCACCACAAGCCTGGCCTGCCCCTGAAGGGCCTGAACACAGAGGAGAGAGAGGATAATCTTTCTAGCCTTGAGTGCGTGCACACGCATTACTGCGTCGCGGTGATCTCTTACGTGACTACGAGACTAGTGTATTTGTCTAAGTGCAGCGAGCGAGTTTACGCGTGTATTCTCTTTGAGCAGCGCACGCGCTCGGGTAGGTAGCTGAGACCCACTCTGCGCGCCCGCCAACACACGCCACGTCCTTCATTACCCGACGCTCCAACGTCCGCCGCTCCGCTTTGTCCCCCCGGAGCAGGTGCTACTCAACTCTACTGTGCCCCGACGTCCTGCAAGAGCACCTGCCCCTGCGGCTTTCCCCCTGTGGTCTTTCTCCTGGGCTTCTGAGATCCCGGGGCCGCAGCGGGGCTATGAGGATCGCCCTGCATTGCCCAGGGGGTGGGGTAAGTGCAAGTATACGATGCCACGATGTCCTACAACACAACCCGCCCCTGCGGCCTATCTCCTGGGCCACAGGGATCTCGTGGCCGCGGCGGGGCGACCAAGGAGCGCTCCGGTTTGCCCCAAGGGGCGGGTACGTGCAACTCTACGGTGCCACGACGTCCTGCAACACTACCTGCCCCTGTGGCTTCTCTCCTGGGCCCCCGGGGATTACGGGGCATTGCGCGAGACAAGCGGCGGGGCTAGGGGCGGAGGTGAAACTCTACGCTGCTACGACGCCCTGCTAGACACCTGCCCCTGTGCTTCCCCTGGATTACCCCTGGGACCCCGGGGCATGGCGAGACACACGCAGCAGGATTTGAGGACACCTTGAGTACCACAGGTCCACCAGGAGGCTACGCAGCAGATGGTGATGTATTAATTATACAGTGCATGACAGGGCGGGCGATTAAGGATGCCCCCGGGGTAACTGTAGCAAGCCAGGGACCTCGGGGGGGACAGGGAGGGTCGCCCCCCCGGCAATGCCGGGGCGTTTACCAGCCTGGGGAGGCAATCTCCCCGTATCTCCGACGCCACGGGCACTGCCCCGTTTACGTAAGTACATACGTACCTGGAGATATGCCCAACCTGGCACCCTACAGGTAGGTGTGCTGGAGATCAGTTGTCATGCCACGTCAGCGACCAATTGGATAGAACCGTAGCGGGTGGGGGGACCGCTAACAGGAGCATCACCCCCCGTTGAGCCCCCATCTCCCCCAGAGTCGGGGCTTAACATATATCATTGCTAGAATCAGTCCAGACAAGGATGACTAAAATGATACAGGGGATGCGTAACTTTAGTTATGAAAGGAGATTGAAGCTATAACATTTACACTCACTCGAGAGGCCTAGAATAAGGGGCGATCCGATAGAAGTTTTTAAGTGGTAAAAGGGAGACAATAAAGGCGATGTAGGAAAAGTTTTTACGGCTAGTAAGCAGAGTAAAACAAGAAGTAACTGATAAAAAAACTGGTAAAAAGTAAATTGTAAAAAGAAATTGGAAGAAACTGGATCACAAATAGGGCAGTAAATTATATTGGAATGGACTCAGTCCATTCTCAGTCCCATTAACTGAGGTAGTTAAAGCGGAATAAATAGGGAGTTTTAAAAGGAGGTTAGACAAGTTCATGGATGGGGATGAAAGGTGGATGGAACGTGTTAAGTAACATGAACTACCACGTGTAGGTCTCACGACCTCTTGTAGCTTCCTTATTTTCTTATGTTCGTATGTGTGTCTGTGTGTTTGTGTGTGTGTGTGTGTGTGTATTTACCTAGTTGTGTTTTACAGGGTCTGAGCTCTACACTCGTGTGGTCCCGTATTCGTATCTACATTTAACCAGTCATTCTTTCAATTGGTGCACATTATGTGCCGATATCACTTCATTTAGTCCATTCCAAACTTCTACATTTCTATGAGGGAAGTTGTACTGCTTTACGTTGTTCAGGCCCTTTTCCTCGTTTTTTTTTTTGTATGTCCACTTGTGTATCGACCTTCTCTTTGTTTCCGAGTCAGTAGTCTCTCATTGTCTGTTTCTTCCATCTTTGTTATTAGCTTAAAAATTGTTATTTAGTCTCCTCTTTCTCTTCTCTGCTCAAGTGTTGGTAAATTTATTTATTTCAACCTATCCTCATCAGAAAGTTTTTCTAGCTATGGTACCATCTTTGTTGCCATTCTCTGTATCCTCTCCAACTTTTCCACATAATTCTTTGTATATGGGGACCATACAATGGCAGCATATTCCATTTTTGGTTGGATCATTGTAGTAATTATATTTTTATCTATATTAATAAAAGCGAAAGTGTGTGTGTCTGTGTGTGTGTGTGTGGTATAGGTTCCGCCCCCCGTGGCGGAATCCCATCATATACCACATTTTTGGAACCAGGTTGACCAGGGGAAGATTTTAAGCCCACTTATGAGATGATCCGATCACTTTTTTTTCTCTTTTTTTTAGCAGCCTATTAGCGATAATTGTGAAAAAAGTGGGTTGCGAGAATTGAGGAAGCCTTGATGTAGGGTGATGGGTAATGGGTGAGTGAATGGGTAATGGATGTGGGGTGATGGGTGAGTGAATGGGTGGGGGGTGATGGGTGATGAGTGAGGGAATAGATGGGGGTGATGGGTAATAATGGGTGAGTGAATGGGTTGGGGGTGATGTGAATGGGTTGGCGTTAATACATACATTTCTACATACATGATTTCAGGAAAGTTAGAAGGGGCTATCTGGAGAGTCTGTGTTTGGTGGGCCTTCGGCCTACCAAACACAGGTGGTGGGCCGAAGGCCCACCAATAGCCCTCCGCAGGAGCTAGCCAAAAAGTCCGCCCGGAGGGGGGCTTTGCGGCTAGTCTTTCATATTTTTGTCCATGTAATGGAATGCCACTGTGTGTGTGTATGTGTGTGTGTGTGTGTGTGTGTGTGTGTGTGTGTGTGTGTGTGTGTGTTCATATATCCACATACTACTTTTCATTCATTCACCTGGCCTGCCATGTTGACAGGAGGATCATAAGGTTGGTCCTCGAGCAGCAGACCCCACCCATAGAAGATGGATGATGTGAGGCTCAGGCGGTGCGTCTCCGAGAAGTCATGTTTAATCCTTAACAAGACCCAAAACATCACGCTCCATATAAGGGTGCACACCACCACAACCATCCACACCGTTCCTGGTGAAAAGGACAATGAAGTAATTGCACACACATACACACACACACACACACACACACACGCAGTCTACATACTATTCAATCAATCATTGGGGGCATACGCCGGGGGGCGTGTCGCCTCGCCCACCCTACGACGCCACTCCCAGGGGTCACCACGCGCGAGTTCCCATGCAGGCTCCTTTCCCATACCAAGCAGCTCTCGACAAGAAACATTAACTTGCCCCAGCCACGAGCCTTGTGGGCGCCCCCTTGGCCTCCTCCACGCCGGATTGTCTCTTACAGATACAACCCGATGGGAAGGATCGGTTTCAGGGTAGCGTGCCACATGCCCATATAGCCGAAGTTGGCGCTGACGGACTATGCAGGTAATAGGCCTCGATTCAGTCTCACGGTGCAATCGCTGATTTGACACGTAATCATCCCAGCGATACCCCACGATTCTGCGAAGACACTTATTACTAAAGGCATTGATTCGTCTCTTCAAGTCACTATTTAGTGTCCATATCTCACAACCATAGAGTAAGACAGGGATCACAAGCGACTTAAAGATCCGGATCTTTGTCCTCCTGCACAGGTACCGACAACGCCAAATACTCCCGCTGAGCGAGTCCATAACACCGTGGGCTATGCCAATCCGCCGTAAGGCTTCTTGACTTGACCCGCCGTCATTATGGACTGCGCTACCAAGGTATGTAAAACTTTCCAAGATCTCAATGTCCTCGCCACACGCATGAACAAGACTGTACTGCTTCATTAGTAAGTCTCCAAACACCTGGACCTTGTCTTGAGCCAGGAGACCTCAAGTCCCAAAGGCTTTGCCTCCTCGTGCAGCGCCTCGAGAGCCATCACCAGGACCTCCAGTGACTCAGCAAAGATTACTGCATCATCGGCAAAAACAAGATCAGTGATCTTGGTGTTGCCGACGGATGCTCCACAATCACTTTGATCTACAACCTTGTCCAATACCAGTCCATACAAGCGTTGAAAAGTGATGGGGCAAGGACGCACCCTTGCCTCACTCCTGTATTCACAGAAAGAAGCTGGATACACCTGCCCCACACTTCACAGCACTCTCAGTCCAGAATAAAGACCAGTTATCAAACCAATAGTCCTTGTAGGAATCCTCGAAGTCGCAGAAGATCCCAGAGTGACTCACGATGCACTGAGTCAACGCCTTCTTGAGATCAACATAGGCTGCAAGCATCCCTGTCGAAACTCACGTCGGCGTTCCACCAGGACACGAAGCGCTAGGATACGGTCCGTTGTTGACTTACCAGGCGTGAACCCAGACTGCTGAGGTCTCTGATGCTTCACCAGATGACTGCGAATTCGTGTCAGCAATAGATGGGCAAGCACCTTGCCTGGTACGCTGAGCAGTGTAATACCGCGGGTAATTGTTGCAGTCCTGACGGTCCCCTTTCCCTTTCCAGATAGGGACGACCAGCCCCCTTTTCCAGTCAAGAGGAATGGTACCTGATTGCCACACGGCAGTCAGGACAGCATGCAACCCGCGGATCATGGCCTCACCCCCAGCTTTTAGGAGCTCCGCACTGATATTACAAACACCAGCTGCCTTTCCACCCTTCAACTTTGCTACAGCCTCTCTGACTTCGTCAAGAGAGGGTGCGGTTTCGTCAATGGGAGGATCGGCATCCACTGCCTGTAACCCAGTGGTGTGAAGCTGCTCAGTTGGGAGGGTCCACCGTGAACAACTGCCCAAAGTACTCAGCCCAACGAGCCATCTGCCCATCCATGTCGACACGAGGCACCATCTGCTGTTCGAATAGCACTCGCCCGAGAAGGAGACTTGGAACGGAGCTTCTTCAGGGCTCGGTAGGCGGGTCGGAAGTCATTAGCGTTCAAATGACCCTCGACTTCCTCAGCGAGACTCCTGACATACCTCTCCTTGTCTCTCCTCAGGAGGGTTCTAGTCCGGCGTGACAGAGCCCTGTGCTGGTCCCGGTTCCCAGCCAGTCTGGCAGCGCGACTCTCCTCGATTTTCTCCAGCGTCTCCGTCGAGACAAAACCACGCCTTGACCTCGGGCGCTCCCCAATACACTCCTTGGCAGCCTGTAGAGTTTCACGTTTGAAGGTATCCCACAGTTCTACAGGATCCCCGAGAGCACCGAGCACATCAAACCGATTTGAGACTGCCACTGCATACTCATGAGCACATGTCAAGTCCTTCAGTTTCTCAAGATGAAACACAGTATGGTTACTTCTTGAGATTCTTCTGGACTTGACATGAAGCTTAAGTGTAGCAACAACAAGTCTGTGATCTGTTCCAAAGAACTCAGCACTCCGGTAAACCCTGCAGTTCTGGAGGATCCTCCAACGAGTACTAACGAGGATGTGGTCGATCTCCTTAGCTACTACTCCGGCATTACTATACCATGTCCAGCGGTGCAGCTCTGGTCTCTGATACCAAGAACCTGCAATTCTCAACCTTCTGGACCTTGCAAAGTTCAGAAGCAGAGAACTGTTGGTGTTTCTGGTACCGGAGCCATGGGGACCAACACATAACTCGTAGCCATCTCTCCCAGTGCCAGTAGTAGCATTGAAGTCGCCCAAGACAATGAGTGTGTCCCGAGGAGGACACTGGTCTAATACAGAGTCGAGTTTGGCGTAGAACATCTCCTTCTCTTCAGTTTTACGCATCTCGGTAGGAGCGTACACTACAACAAGAGACATGAAAACCAGAGTGTGTTTCATCCTCACCCGCAGTATACGCTCATCAACCGGAGTAACCTCAACAACTGACGGCTGCAGTTTGCTGGAGATGCCTATAGCTACTCCCCGTACACGGTGACCATTGCTCATGCCGGACCAGTAGTAGGTGTAACCCCACTGCTAGTCTCGCCACTGCCAGGCCTCCTCGTCTCAGAGAGTCCCACTATATCCACCCTCAGCCTACTGAGCTCGCCCGATAGGAGAGGTAGTCGATGATCGTCTGAGAGGCTCAGAACGTTCCACGAGCCCACACGAAGAACCCTCCGCAGGTTGATCCCAGGAGTGATTCGACGGGCAGGCGCCGCCTCTGCACCGCCCCGGCCACCCCCATAAGAAAAAGTTGGGCTAGGGGGCCCTACCACTTGATTTAGAGTGCGGGATTCCCGAGGGCTTTGCCCCGCACTCGTCATAGGCAGACCCCTCCCCTGCGTCGGCATAGGAGGGGATTGCATGGTCGGGCCCCCCGGCAAAACCGGGTCGGGGGCGCGATTACCGCGCCCCCGGCCTCTACCTCTTACTATGTTTGTGGCTAGTTTAGTTTTTACAGGGAAGGGTTGCAAACCCCCCCCCCCCCAACCAATCTATGTCAGGGATTGGCCTTACTGCTCACCGTGGCCAGGGACGCAGAACCCCCTGTAGGGATTAACCCCAGGCTGCCCACTATTTAACCCATAGCTGGGGTTAATACTAGCATAGCTGGGGTAATACATACTATTACAGTGGTAAAATTCTCGGACGCACGGTAGTTCGAGCCCCACTCACGGTTCGAAAACCTTTCCCTGGAAAACTGGGTAGATATTGTCACCCTTGAGCATTGGGATGGGGTGTGTGTGGTTTTTGATGTCCCAGCTTTATCTGAAGATCGGTCTCTATGAGCTCTAAGTTCTTTTCGGGAGGGAAACAACTGAAGATCGCGTGTCCAGCACGTGATCGGGACGCGGGTACATATCACACACACACACACACACACATATAAGGGTATCCGCCGTAGTGTAGGGGTAGCACGCTCGGTTCACAACCGAGAGGTCCCGGGTTTGATCCCCGGGCGGAGCGGAAACAGATGGGCTGTTTCCTTAAAACCCGAGCCCCTGTCCACCCAGCAGTGAATGGGTACCGGGTGTTAGCCTGGGGTTTGTGACCCGCCTCCCGGGTGCTGGCTTCGGCCAAAACTAAGCACTATAGTCCGTGAGCCAGACAAGATATCGATACCATCTGGGGGCACCAAACGAAACTTATTTTTTATTGATGGTGTACCCATATACTTCACAAAAATGCATGATGGACATTTCAAACTCACAGCTTAAGTTTTTTTATTGCATAATTAATGTTTTTGCGCCAAATACACAAATGTACAATTTTGTCATCCATGTTTCAATGCTTGACAGGCTGGACAGGCCAAATAAAAATAAATTTTCATAATGAAGTTTTGTTGTGTGTGTCTGAAAGTGATTATACTTAAGAAATATATCAAATATATTGCAATAACATAAAAATGTGATTGTAATTTTGCTCTGCGTCCTAATCTCTGCGACATCGATAATTGCGCAATATTGATCAATATCATAAATATTTACCGCTAATGGACATGATATCATTTATTGAGAATTTCTTCATATTTGACTAAGTTATTAAGGTGAAATAACCTCTAGTTTATTATACTACCATCCATAGTCAAGTTTGTTTTGCAGTCGACAGCTTGTCTTCATTTCACCGATGTGAAATACTTACTTGCGATGTAACATTTATTGAGAATTTCTTCATATTTGATTAAGTTATTAAGGTGAAATAACCTCTAGTTTATTATACTAACATCCATAGTCAAGTTTGTTTTGCAGTCGACAGCTTGTCTTCAATTCAACGATGTGAAATACTTAAACACTTACTTTTCACTTCAAGTAAGACCATTTTATTCCTACGTTATTTTATACCTTGTTGATCTCAAATTTGATAAACTTACTTAAGTCATAGTTAATATGTATTTCAGCTGCAGCAAAATTGGAAATTATTCAAGGATCCAGAGAATAAAATGATAATAGAGTGAATACATTTATATGACAATAGTGTACTTAACCAGTTTTTATATCTTTTCAGATGACTTTCAGTTTGACTGTATGGAGGTAACACTCTACAATGATACATGATGGACTCACCAAAGAAAAAACAGAAAATGCAATCATTGAAAGAAAGGGCTTGCATTATTTGTTCCAAGCAGACTTCAGAATCTGAACTGACCAAACCCAGAGACGATGAATCTGTTGGTGTATTACTCCATGCAGCCAACTTACGGAATTTTGGGCCCATTCTGGAACTTAAAGAAGATGAATACGGCGAAAAGTTGTTCTACCACAGAGACTGTAGATCTGATTTTACACACAAGAAAATGCTTCAGAAGTTCCAAGAACCTGACTCTGAGCCGGAATGTTCCACCAAAAGGAGAAAATCTTCTCGTGCTTCTTCAACGACATCTCGTGTCTTAGACCCTGTATGTATCTTCTGTGAGAAGGAAAGCAAATATTTGGCTGGTTCGAACACCAGGGAAACACTCCTACAGTCCAGAGAACTCAGGTCAGATGAAACAGTGAGAAGTGTTGCTCAGGCCAAATTGGATCAGAGAATACTTGCCATCACATCCAGAGAGTTGGTTGCTGCCGAGGGTCATTACCATAAATCATGTTACCGCAAATACACCCGTGGAGCAAAGGAGAAAACATTAAAAGTCACTGAAGATGATGACGCTTATCTGGCAGCAGAGCGGGAGGCCTACCTTCTTCTGTTCAAGCATGTGCGCAAGACATTATTTGTTCAACCTGAAGTTGTCAGAATGATGGAACTGACTGAAAAGTTGTTGAATTTCCTGCACGAACTTGGCATCAATGATGTGAAACCCTCTACAAAGAAACATATTCTTCGGAAGCTAAAATGTGAATTCAAGAAGTCACTTCATTTCGTCTCTGATGATAAAGGAAAACTTCTGGTATATCCAGATGGCCTTTTCTTGGAGCAGGTAGTGGTCAAAATGATGAAGGCCGAAGAACAACTACAGTCCCAAGTCCGCTGGAGAACAAAGGCTGGTCCTTGGGTGATGACGGAGAACTTGTTATCAACTGGATGACAGCTGCACCAGCACCAGACACAGTCTTGGAGTTCCTGTCTTGCAAATGCAAGAAGTCATGCAAGTTGCCCACCTGCCAGTGTATGGTGAATGGACTGCACTGTACTCAGGCCTGCTTACTGCAGGAATGTGAGAACATGAAAGACGAGGAGGTCCATGCTGAGCAGGAAGAGGGATCTGATGGTTCGGACAGTGACAGCGATAGTGACACATTATAAACAATAATCAATATCATTTGGTGTGATTCAATTCATGTAATTCTCTCCAGTGGTACATCCCATGGAAATGGACTTGTGTTTTTCATGTTGTTGGTGTCAATAAATACTTGCGAGTACACAATGTGTTTGTTCTTATGTCAGAAAATATGACGTTCTTCTGAGTAGACCCCACCTATGTTTAAAAGGCTCTACTGAGCTTATGCTGTGAGTCACAGATGTCCATCATGGTGCATTGAGTTACAGATACATATAGCTATCAGAAAATCGCAATAAAGTTTGGTGCCCCCAGGTGGTACTAATTGGTCAAAATCAGGCGACTGGCTCACGGACTACTAAGGATGAATGATAAAAATGTTGATATGGAGACGGGGCCATACGAGCGTTGCTCAGGCCCTGTAAAATACAACTAGATGAATACAACTAGATGAATACATATTTCGATCATAACTACCGACACGTCCAAAGTATATAAAATATGCTTCATTATTCCTTTTGTTTTTACATCTTAGTTAAAAGTTTGAACTTCCAACGAAAAAAAAAATAGGCATCTTTCTCTACCAAAAATCGGCCTCGGAGGAAGAAACTTAACCTAGCATATTTAGTGTAGACTTACCTTCAAATGGTCTTATCAATGATAAATACTCAGGTAGAGGTCTTGGTTTTAAAGACAAGATGGTCATTTCTTCACCAATGTACACTCTACAAAACTCCACCACGGCCGCTCTTTGAGGAGTCAATGTGAGGTCCATAGAAAAATCCGCCTTCTCATGTTGGAGAGTTCCGACGGTGCCCGTCCAGTCCTCCACCGGTTTCTANATTCACCCCCCATCACCTCACCCATTACCCATCACCCCCCCTTCACTCACCCATTACCCATCACCCTACATCAAGGTTTCCTAAATTTCCCTCGCAACCTACTTTTTTTCACAATTCTCGCTAATAGGCTGCTAAAAAAAAGAAAAAAAAAGTGATCGGATCATCTCATAAAAGGGCTTAAAACCTTCCCCTGCTCGAGCCGGTTCCAAAACTGTGCCATATGAGGGGATTCCGCCACAGGGGGCGGCACCTGGAGCGGACACACACACACACACACACACACACACTTTCGCTTATATTATTATAGATGTGGAAATTATCCACCAACCACCCACTCAATAATTGGCAGAGTGGTGGTTTGTCCCCCCCCATGTGAGGGAAGTAATTGTCCGCTCATCATAGGGGAGCGTAGGGATGTATATATATAATTATAATGGTAATTGGTATAATTAAGGTAATTTAAGTAAATAATAAGTACTGGGATAATATAAATTAACATTCCTAGTGGTTATTAAGCATTTGCACCTTAATTTTGAGCGACCAGTCATTGGCCGCCGTCCTTTAAATTTGCACCAATTGATGTGGTCCACCTGCCACCTACTTAAAGGTGACACGTGTAATTTGTGGTGGCCGCTGCCCGCTCCGCCCACGGAGATATTAGTACACTCCCAGCCCTCACGGGATTAACATCTCTTCTCTGATTATAATGAAGAGATTTGTACATAAGTTCATTTTGTACATATAAGTGATAAAACAATAGAACTTGTCGCATCGACATAGCGAATATCAGTGCTGCGTCTATTAAGCCTGAATAGCTTCCTTGACGCCAACCACAATAACGCCTCCACCTCCGCACTTCACCTGCGGCCTCCATCACGGCTACCACTTCGGATCACAAGACAGGCAGTATTAATCAAAAGCCTACAGCGATTTCAACCCACTATCCACCGATAAGTATCCTAGTTAGTTGATTAGCTGGGGTATTGTGTCGGGATGAGATAGACGATGGGTTTTGATTAGGTAAGACCTCAAATTAAATATATGTATGTTACATAAACTCCCACAATATATGAGGCATTCAATTTCGTACATAAATGTCTTAACCACCCGCATATACCCCCATCTCCTGCTCGGAGGACATTTCTGTACGAAATTGAATGCCTCGTATCATATATGCTCATAACCATACCTATAACTGTCGCCGATAGGAATTCTAGCCGACGTCGGCGAGTGTTCCACTCCATGCCTTCCCACCCCTCTCCCCCTTTCATGATAAATAAAGACGGGTTTGTTGTCGTAGGACGCCTGGACATGCCTTTGTTGATCAAGTCAATATTAGTAAGTATTCCCCTCAACAACCGTTTTCTTTGCCTTTGTTAGTAAACAGACTCCACTTCACAAACAGACACTTGCCCACACGACACCGGTGCGGTGAGGCGACATTTGTATAAACAAACACAGGGCCTCCCTCCACTAGGATCGCTGTTGTCCATGGAAACTAAAAGGCGCGCAATGTTAAATCGCCCTAGTGACACCTCCCGGTGAAGCTCTCTGATTCTACTACTCAAACAAATATCATAGATCTGTATCCCTTCATCAGTAGATTCAAACCTCAAAAACCTCAATTTAGTTGAAAATATATTGATTTTTATTAACCTATAAAGATAACAGATGCAATATTACAGTGTAAATTAGGAAATTTATATATAAATCACTTTTGTTTATAGTGTTGCAAGGTATAGGCTCGTGGTGGCGGCTGGCTGTGGTGATGTGCCTCCCGTGACCTGCTACTGATGCCACACTGCTTCTGTCCCCCACATACCGTGAGTTACCCTTCATGATGGTGTATTATTCATGTGTCCTTGCTGTCATGGATCAATTATGTGTGTGACGGGCAAGATATAGTGTAGTACCTTGAATTCCCTGGCCATGATTGTTGCAGGGATTGTCGTGTGGGGCTTGTCCATAATTACAGTTTTAAAGATACATGTAGCAGTAATTGGCTTGTTGATGTTATGTTGAATTCAATGATCACTGGTTGTTATGTTGTGAATATTGTGGTGCGTCCTATTGTGATATCAAAAGGAATGATAGTTTTTTTTGGTTTTTCATTATCCCGCAACTTTGGTATTATTTCGGTAATGGGATTTCAAAAGTCCTACCGTCAATAACACTATGGTCGCCACTGCACTAATTTCGCCAGGCGCCATATTATATATATTACGAATTTTAGCATCCCTGCAGAATTGTATGTGCCACTGAAGAGGCATGCACAGTAGTTTATATTATGTAGATACCTGTTTTCAGTGGCACATACAAGTCGGTTATAATGGACGAGAACTGCGCGGTCGTTACCACTTACGTTTTCTATATTATTTTTGCTCAGTATACTGTACAGTATTAATCCACCTCCACGTAACCTTCAAAACTTATATACATATTGTAGAAATTATATAGTTGTCTAATACGCATACAGACACACACTTCCATAGGCCCCCAACCCATTAGGAGGTTAGGTTAAGGCTCGGTTAAGTTCATAATCACGCCGGGGGTCGAGGGGGCGGAGCCCCCCCCCCCCCGTTAGGAGGCTAGATTTGGTTTGGTTAGGGTAATAACCCTCTCGGCAGGGAGAGGCAAGCGAACCACTCGGCGGCTGGGGGGCAGGCTGGCAAATGCGGGGTGGGTCAGGGCACACTTGTTTCGTACAATTCCGTCACTTCTCTCAGTTCTCTGGTTTCAGAGATACTGACTATTATCTGGCCAAGATGTAGTGCTTCGTCTGATGCAGATACATTGTTATCAATGGAAACGGGGACCTTAGGATTTGGTGATAAAAAATAAAATAAAAACTTTTTATTGGGTTTCCGGAAAATAAAAATACCTCCATCTGAAAAAAAAAAAAATTTAGGCAAGGAAAAACTAGTCAGTCTCAGAAAATGACCGCGCAGTCCTCGTCCATTTTTACCTACAAGTCTGTAGGGTTATAATCAGGCTTGAAAACGAAATTATTTTTCAAACAGTTCGTTCTGATCAGAAACAGTATTATTAAAGTTTCTTTTTTCGTTTCACCTCCAAACATAACGTTCCTGAACTGGTTAGAAAGAAAACCGGTTGGAACATTATTCTCAAACCATGTATTGAATATGCCCTAATATATAATAATGCTTATACATGACTCTATATTCTTATAGATGGTAATAAAGCCATACATTTCATGGTCCACAGTATCCAACAAAATCAAACCCTTAGATGTCATAAGAACTATATTATTATGCGACTTAAATAAGGCAACACATTTACATATACAATACAGGAAGTGTAGTATAGAAGTATGCAATCACAGTTGCCATAAAGACATGAATCACTACCCTAATTATTTATTAATATTAGGTATATATGGCACAAAATATATTATTTTCTAATATCACCAACCCAATAATTAAATAAACCTAATCAATGAAATCAATGACTACATGTGGTACTCCAAGGACTCAAACTTAGGACTCTCACACAGAAATTTGGCGCACTAAGCATTAGGCTATGAACGCAGTTAAAAGTTTAAGCACATAAATAGATATTAATCCTACTCGCAATATATTATCCATTTTTGAATACTGGATATTAATCTAAGCATATTCTTAAACCCAACTGCAGTATCATAGCTCAATGATTGGACGAATGGAAATTGCAATAAATAAGGGAATGTGATGCATATCACGAAGACAAAAATTCATAATTATAAAAGTTAAAAAATAGTTACTCTTCACAAATTAAATAAGAAGTGGTGCATATGATAGTATTTGAAACCAAACCACATCGTCAAATGCCAAATGAACAAATACAGCAGTATACTTAATTGATGTACTATGTATGTATGTAATACAGATGTATTTACTTAAATCATTTGGGTACTGGAAGTGGATTATTGAGCAAATATGGCATGGAAAGAAAAAATAACGTTATTAACCGGTTACAGGGATTTTAAAATAGCGTATCTTTTTTGCTCCGGAACAGAAAATACGTATGATAACGTTTTCGTTTCCGTTTTTGTTCCGAGCATAATTTTGTTAGTTTCCGTTTTCATTCCCTTAAACCGTTTCAAAGCCCTGGTTATAATGTACGAGAACTGCGCAGTCGCTACCGCCAGGTAACAGGAAGGTTCAACAGTTTGCGTTTTCGACGACACTCGAAACCTCCAACAAAATGCATCGTAGAAACTTCCAAGTCAGTGCCGTCAAACCCTCTTATTCATTCCCTTCATAATATTTTAGGCCATTCATTATGCGCATTTTAACATAATACCTAGATGTTAATGCATAAATGCATGAAAATACACATTTGTAAATAATATTTTACATTACACTTAACCATTGAATATGTACAAATGAAATGGACAGACATGTAAACATAATGGCTAATGACTACTAAGAGGCAGTGGCACCGTTGTAACAAGCTACTGTAATAACTATTTATTATTGTTAGTATTATCATGATGATGATTATTATTATAATTAGGATTACCGCATTGTCTTAACAATAATCCACCAACTATACCATCACAACCAGAGCTCACAAAAGAAGTTGTCTTCACCACCCACTTCACACTTTCCACCTGCGAAGCTACAGCGCCTCGTCTTGCAATCACAAACAGCTTGCTATCAACCGCTGAATTCCACTGCTGCAGCTTTGTGCTCAATTTTGCATTGTGATTAATCAAGTATCAATACCAGTGAAACATTACTTATAGAAGGTAACCCAGTCACTTTTGAACTTATTCCACACCCTCCAGCACCAACGCCACCACAGCTACCATTGTTAGCTACATATAGGAGCATTGCAAGTTCTCCAGATGTGGCACACCTGCCTAACAGAACTGCTCTTTTCTTTCAAGATTCCCAACTCTGTGAAAAGTCCGACTTTGGAAGTAACATACTTGCTCCTGACACAGGCAGTGACAATCAAGACATAAAATCTCTGTAGGCTTTGATCTATGATAGACACATTGGAAGTTTCGAAGGAATTTGACGGTACCGTCGATATCTCCATTTTCCCCCGTCTAAACTTCCTGTAACCTACCGCCGTTACCACTTACGTTTTCGATATTACTTTTCGCTCAGTATACCGTGCAGTATTAATCCAGTTCCGCGTAACCATTAAAACTTATACTACAATCTAATACTACATATTGTGGAAATTATCCACAAACCACCCTCTCAATTGGTAGAGTGGTGCTTTTGTCCCCCCCCCCCCCTTGTGAGGGAGGTATTGTTTGCTCATCATAGGGGGGAGAGTAGGAATGTATATATAATCATAATGTTTGTTTACCATCGACGAAAACAGTGCAGGCGAACAGCTGTGTGTGTGTGACGGTTTGCAGTCTCCCGGGGTGGAAGCTTCGGCTAACAGTTGAGGAGAGGAGAGGACTTACGAAGCGAAACTTAAGAGACAGAGGTCACAAGAAGAAGTCAATAAATTGTAATACGTACTAATATTCACTGTTTTAACCCACATACACACCTTCTACAACTAAATCACTAGCAACACAGGCTCCTACCTTATATATCTTAATATCTGATACATTAAAACTCCTTAAAACCCAAGCATTTCAAAATAAAGCAAAAAAAAAAAATGTTGAGTTGACGATTCGAGCGGCGATAAGTGGTCTGATATGCCATTCTTGCTCGCAAATTTGTCTTGCGAATGGAGTCTGTTAAACCAAGGTTCGACTGTATTGGGATATGATAAATGAACATTCCCAGTGGTATTAACCATTTGCACCTTATATTATCAACATTCATTATTGTCATTAGCTGTCGTCATTATCCTCGCCACCTTAGAGACGTGGACACGTAGCTAGGTATTGTGGCGGCCCATCCGCCGGCCGCTTAGAGAGTCAGTACACTCCTGACCCTCCCATTAGTAACATCTCATACTAAATGTATATACGTTAGGGTGGTCCTTAAAAATAAAATTTTGAAATTAGACCGGGACGCCCACTAATATTGTTCCTTTTGTGGTAGAAATAGGCCTTAAAAAATATAAAAAATAAATATTAATATTTAGAGGTCGCCCAAGCAACTTATATATTTGTGTTAACAGTTTAGGTCCAGCGCTGCGCAATAGGATATTCATTCAAAGTTTATCGGGCCCCTCGTTGTCCACTGGGATGGAAAGCTAATGCCGGACATCACCGGGCACAGCTCCGTGGACCGCCTTCCTGTCCTTGTTTCCGGCAAGAGGCTTCTGCAGCTCCTGGGTGTCCCAAAGCTGCCGACCGGGACGGGTCGTGCACAGGCCGACGCCGTGACGCACTGCATTAAGGACTGGGGCCTCGAGAGCAACGTCCGTGCGATGTGTTTTGACACAACCAGCTCCAACACGGGCCGACTGAACGGTGCATGTCTGCTCATCGAACGAGACCTTGGCGTCCAGCTTCTGCACCTGGCGTGTCGCCACCACATCATGGAGCTGGTCATTGGCGCCGTCTTCACGGCCTGCATGGGTTGTAGCTCGGCGCCGGAAGTGATGCTCTTCAAGCGATTCCAGGCGCAGTGGCGCTCCATCAACCAGGCAGACTTAGATGACGCTTTCACGAGCGACGACGTGATGCCCGAGATCATTGATGTGAAGGACGACGTTCTTCGCTTCATCGAACAGCAACTGGACGAACAGCAGCAGCGCGATGATTACAGGGAGATGCTAATCCTCGCGCGTGCCTTCCTTGGAGGCGGTGTGACGGCGCCGTTTCGGTACCCGGGACCCATTCATCATGCACGGTGGATGGCCAAGGTCATCTACTCCTTCAAGGTATGGCTCTTCCGCCGCCAGTTCCGGCTCACAGTACGAGAGGAGTCTGGCCTTCGCGACATCTGCGTGTTCGCCGTCAGGCTGTATACCTGAAGACCTGGTTCATGGCGCCCCTCGCCGCCGCAGCCTCCAACAGCGACCTGGAGCTGATGAAGGCTCTGGCCGCTTACCCGAACCGGGTGATCGGAAAAGCGGCCGGAGTGAAGCTGGCAAAGCACCTCTGGTATCTTTCAGAGGACCTCGTCGGCCTCGCTCTCTTCGACCGCGCCGTCCCGTTTGCCACGAAGGCACTAATGGTATCGGCGATGGAGGTAGAGGCAGATGGGAGCGAGGACGACAGGCAGATCCTGCGTGCCCAAGTCGAGTTCGCTTCTGTCATCGGCAAGACGGTGGCTGACTTCGCGACAGCGAACTCACGGCGCATCTTTGAGCGCCTGAGCCTGCCCAGCGGCTTCGTCGATGTCGCGCCAGAGGAGTGGGAGGATCGTGAAGACTTTAGGAAAGCTGCGGAGACGGTCCAGTGCCTGCACGTGGTAAACGACCACGCCGAGCGCGGTGTGGCGCTGATCCAGAAGTTTAGCGGCTCTATCACTCACGACGAGGAGCAGCTGCAGTTTCTCGTTCGTGTGGCCGACGATCATCGTCGCCGCTACCCTGACGCGCTGAAGCGGACCGTAGCCGGACAGTAAACAAACCTGCCTTGTACAGTGACGTACATAGTGAACACAACTGCATGACAGTCACAATGACGTACACACTCACAGTGAACACTGAAAACGCCTGCTTGGTACAGTGTGTACGCAGTAAACACCTTTGTCTGATACAGTGACGTACATAGTGAATACGCCTGCCTGGTACAGTGAACAATACAAGTGAATGCACAGTAGAAATGCATAAAACACTCGTTTAAGACGGCTATAGCTAACTGCTGTTGAGAAAGGGGAGACATAGATCAGCTATTTGGCATACAGACTGGCATAGACCATTGTATACCTGGACTGTTCACGCGACAATGTTTTGAATTGCGGGGCTGCATAGGGGCCCGCGGGGCGCCCGACAAAGAGATATAGTGGTCTATGGACTATCATATAGACTGGTTTATCAGTATATATGGTATACTGTAATCTTCGTAAATGTTTGTTCTATAATATTATCAAATAAAAAACAGTAAAACACGCTAAAGAAATGCCATTACGAGACTATGAAGAAATATACATGAACTTAATATTCACTTAACTCTTCGCCATTTAAAACTTTGCGAGTCAACTTTTATCATGAAGGGTATCAATAGAAGCGCAATTTTATTTGCTTTCCATTGATGTATTTCGTTATCTGGTAAATTAATTAGAACCATGCATAAATTAGCGTTAAATAAAAAAATATAATCATCAATCGGGTAATTTTCCCGATTGATGTTATTTATTTACTTATATATTTCGTTTTCTGATAAATGAATTAGTACCATGTATAAATTAGCGTTGCCTAAATAAATAACCTCATCAATCGGGAAAATTACCCGATTGATGATTTTATTTATTTAGTTAACGCTAATTTATGCATGGTTCTAATTCATTTATCAGATAACGAAATACATCAATGGAAAGCAAATAAAATTGCGCTTCTATTGATACCCTTCATGATAAAAGTTGACTCGCAAAGTTTTAAATGGCGAAGAGTTAAGTGAATATTAAGTTCATGTATATTTCTTCATAGTCTCGTAATGGCATTTCTTTAGCGTGTTTTACTGTTTTTTATTTGATAATATTATAGAACAAACATTTACGCAGATTACAGTATATCATATATACTGATAAACCAGTCTATATGATCCGTATTATATATATATATATATATATATATATATATATATATATATATATATATATATATATATATATTATATATATATATACACACAAACCTCGATTTCCCGGACTAATAGGGGGGAGCACTGGTCCGGGAACCGCAAAAGTCCGGGAATCGCAAGTAAAAAAAATAATATATAAAAAAAAAAGAAAAAAAAAAAAGTTCCGATGCCATTACCCACCCCCGGACGTTTATCCTACTCTAGTATTTACTGCGGCAACCGACAATATCAACTACCCACGCCGCGGACTTTTACGTCCGCTGAGCATGCAGCCACCTGGCGGAGGCAGCAGAAAGTGTTCAATAGTCTCAAGAGACGTTCCTGCACCAGGGGCAGTGGGGGTCAGGGGACTACTGGAGGCAGTGCAGGTGAACCGTGAGTGTAGTGGTGTCCAAATGTAAACAATACGACCGCTGAGCATGCTGCCACCTGGCGGGAGGCAGCAGAAAGTGTTCAAGTCTCAGAAATGTTCTTGCACCAAGGGGCAGTGGGAGTCAGGTGACTGACGGAGCTGTGCAGGTGAACCGTGAATGTTGTGTGCCCAAATGTAAACAATCAATACGACCGCTGAGCATGCTGCCACCTGCGGAGGCGCGGACACTGAAAGAAAAGAAAAAAAAAAAAAAAAAAAAAAAATTGTCCGAGATTGACATCCCCGGACCTGGATTTTGTCCGGCAAATCCGATATCCGGGAAATCGAGGTCCGGGAAATCGAGGTTTGTGTGTATATATATATTTATATATATATATATATATATATATATATATATATATAATATATATATATTATTATATATTTTTATATATATAATTATATAATATATATATGAATCCGAGCGGACCGTCCGACTTCGGGCCCTTGCGCGACAGGCCGATATTCGTGCGCAGTCCAGGTATATAGTGGTCTATGAGACTGGTTATTGATTCAACTTTTTTTGGAAGGATTCAATCACGATTCATTTTGGAATTTAAATGATTCAGTCACCGTTTTATTCATGGATAATCATTTTGAGAAACTATTCTTTCCGATTCAACGAATCAAATTATATTTGTTATCCGATGTTTGATTCACCATTGAAATAGCATTGCAGTCTTTTTGATTCAATCAGTCTTGTTTCTATGCGGATTTTGATTCAATCATGATTCATGAATCAAACAAGTTGGTGGTGAATCAGTTCTTCTTTGATTCAAGGGATTTTGATTGATCGATTTCAATCGATTCAATCAGAGTCGACTCAATAACCAGTCTGTTGGCAAAACACCGTAATGTTAATATAATGTGACGTTAAAAGTTCCTTGGGCGACCCCTAAATATTAATATTTATTTTTTATATTTTTTAAGTGACATTTCTGCCTCTACAGGAATATTATTTTGGGGCGTCCCAGCAAAAAATAAAAAGAATATTCTCGCTCATATACCTAAGGACACCTTAATATACATGCATTTGTATATATACCGTATTTGCCGGCGCATAAGACGCAGTTTTTCCCCTTAACCCCTTCACACCCAGATCTTTCCTTTGCTATAAAAAATTGTCTGTTGTGGAGCCATAAAATTAGAAAAAGTAGCTGAATATACCTAATTAACTAGTGGAAAAGGATACTAAACAGGTCATATCTATAAAATATTGCTTATGTTCATTAAAATCGTCTAATGGTGGTTATATTACAATGAAAATTACGTTCTGGGTCTCAAGGGGTTAAAAAGGAACGCAAAGTTCACCCTGCGTCTAATGCGGCCATATTAGCGAATGAGAGGTCGGGCAGAGAATGCAGAACAGCCGGTGGTGTATTACTAAAGGGGTCTGGAGTGATCGGTGTTGAGCAATAGTCTACTGAGCACAAATTCGTAACTGTGTTATCAACAGTAATGTATAATACTAAGAAAAGGTTGGAGTTTAAGAGAAAACAAGAGCTGGGGCAACAAGATAGCAATTGTTGCTGCCAAGATGGCCGTGTCAGAGATGTAAACATCATCCACCCCCTGCTGCTGCTCTCCATTGTAAAACGTCTGATATCTCAGGTCTGCCGCTTCACCTGGGATACTTCACTCGGCGACCCCCTCCGCGCACCCACCATGGGTCATTACCGCTCAGACTCCTCCCCGCACTCATGGAAAAGACAAACATCCTGCATATTAGATGTCGCCTTAACCCGCATTCGACTCGGGCCACACAAGTTGACGCAACAGTTGGAAGGAGATGATAGAAGGGAGGCAGAAAATGGTGATGGAATTTTCGCTGGAATGAGTATTGTTGATAAATGGAATAGTGAAACAAAGAGCGTGTTAAAGTTTTATTTGAAGGAGTGTCAGCGGTGAGAGGGTGGTGTAGTATCTTGGGGAGTCTGTCTATACACACAAGGATGGAGAAAGGGTATCGTGGCTTTGTAGTTTATTTGATAGCGAGTCATTGTACAACGTGGGGACAAGAGGTGCGCGACGTGTGTGTCTCTGTGTGTCCTGTGGCTGACTGAATTACCTGGCTGGTGTTGCAGTTGTGTAGACGAGGACAAGTCAGGTCAGCGTCAGGTCACCCTCTAATCCTGGTCCCAGACAGGGGGGTGGCCTAAGCCGATGCAGGTGTGTATGTGCATGTGTGTGTTAGTGCCGCTACAGTGGTAAGCAAGGTGGGATAGGAGACAGCATAGGCCTTTGTACCACCTCTACCCATCAATCCTCACCCCTGTACCTCTACGGATAAGGAAACTGTATGAAAAAGTGCTAGTAAAAAGGCTGCAACGGTACCTGTAGACGGGACAAAAGTCTTCCACGGTACACCAAGACCAAGACCCGCCACACCGTCCGCTTCAAGGCCGAATCACACCATACCATCATGGTGACAGGGCACCGTCTCATCACATCCGTTATAATTTTTTACATTCAAACAAATAGACGTGTTACACAACGGTGCGCCGCTGTCACGGCTCCATACATCACCGTCCTGTCACGTAACGGTTTCTGGGAAAGAATATTTTAACGTAATGAGACTGTGCCGTGCTGATAATTGTAGTTTTCTCAAGGTTTTATATACCTAAAACAGTGTCTTTTAGAGTTCAACTCCTCTTCTTCATCCAACAGAAGTGCTATTAATACAAATTTCTTCAGCCATAGCCTCTGAGGCACCATGTCTGCTTAGAGGGTGAGCAGGAACTGCCGAAAATGACGGAACCATGACGAATAGTGTGAATACAAGGAACGGCTGACGGAACACTGCCGTGATTTCAGAGTGTGAACCAGCCTTCACCTGTACCTCCTGAAAAAGACTAATCAACCCTCGCAACTGAGATAGATTCATAGGTGTAAACCAGGGCAAATATCGTCGATCCCGACAACGGTGACCTTCAACAATTATAACGATAACAACAAGGTAGAGATGGTTACCTTACAGTGTTACCTAAATATCTTCGTAAAATTTTGTTATTGGGCAACCACCGATTTCGAGGCCGAAACTTAGTCCTCCTGAATAGTTTTGATGTGTTTTGAATTAATCTGACTCGTTTTTGTCGGAAATCAATGTTTCTTTACATGTGTGTGTTGGGGCAGGGCAACCTGCCCCTCCAGGTCTGCCCCGCAAACACTGCTATGCTTCACACTGCCATATTATTGGTAATTTTCGTTTTTTCTCTATATCATCTGTTAATATACCAAACCCCACCTCTAACCTAATCTGATTTAACCTAACTTAACTTTCTGGTTGAAATAACGGTAGATTTTCGGTACTACGTGTTTATTTATTCATTATCATTTTATTGCGTCATGGGAAATGGGGCTTAAAATACTCAGAATGAAGAAAGCTACACGATGATGTAGGTAAGAGTCCTAGGACTTTTGAAAGCCCACTACCAAAATAATACCAATATCTATACTGCAAATTTTCCATAAAGTCTAAACACAGCAGAAAAGCAACAAAGGCATACCTACAACATTAAATCTAAGCTATATGTCATAGGTAGCAAAATATTATAATATCAATTCGTGGGGGCATCCTGCAATATATTATGACCGATTTTGGTTACCCTGTCATTCCCTTGACATTTTAACATATAATTTTTCATTCACATTCACTGCACTGTGAATATTGTATTTAGCTACATGCTCATAATCATTTGCTTTCCCCTCCAATTTTTTTTTTTTTTTTCAATAACTTGATAAATTAACACAAAAAAATGTTCCCCTCAAACTCCATTATATTTTTTTTCTAAAAACCTCCTTGTAAAATAGGGGTGCGTCTTATGCACCAGCAAATACGTTAAGTACAATTCCAGACCCTCCCGGGAGTAACACCTTGCTTATCTTCTCAGATTATATCGAGAAGTTTTATACGTATAAACAAGTAGTGCCGACCGGGGTAAGCCGGACCTGCCAATGGACCGGTTCTATTCGGACCGCCATCTTTGCTTTGGTGTTCGTTTCTATATAAATAAGAGTGTAACAGTTTTGAATATCCCATGTAGTAAAACAACCATTTTAACATTTCTAGTATTAATATGAATATAAATATCGATATGTAACTGAACCCAGGAACCAAAAAAGAAAATGAGTAAAATGACAGCAAAAAAAAATTACGGCGAAGTTTGTTTACAAAATCTGCTGATTTGGCGAAGTTTAATGGGACTCAAAGACGAGACGGAGTGTCTCCTTATAAATGAGCGTAATAGTGTTTTTCCTCCACTTTAATATGAAAATATCAGAAATGTTCTATCTTGTCTCATTTTCTAATGATCAATGCTCAGTTTTGGTCCGTATTTACCCCAGTGACAAAAACACTCGCGGGGTAAATCGGACCCAGTGTAATGTACCCCACACGGCATATCACGGTGAGGAGTAAGTTATTATTTGCACTTGTTTCTTTCGTTTCAGGTTGTTGCATGCTAATATGGAATTAGTTTAAGGGTGCTGGTATATAAATTAATGGTAAATTTTTACTCAAAAAACAGAATTCTCTACACAATTGAGAGTATGATTTCTGCTTATCTTAATGGATTCGGTAAATATGCAGTTTCAACCAGTACTTCCTATACTTCAAATACTCTCCTTACATAACTGGGGGGGGCTATGCCCCCCAGACCTCCCTGTTAGTTAACTAACCTAACCTGGGCATTGATTACGTAACTTAACGGTATTTTACATTAGGACTGAAATTCCCTACACAATTGGGAGTGTGGTTTGTTTACCTTATTAGATTCTTGGAAACATTCTCAAAATGAGCTTCCGTCGCAAATCATTACTTTTGGAGATAATGACATGTTCACAGGGAGGCGAGAGCCAAGTGTTTACGTGTGCCTCACTCTTCTTCCTCTTGTGACCTGCATCGCCTCTGTTCTTCCCTTGCCGCGGACACTTTTTAAAAATATTTAATGCAGATTTGACTTTAGTTTGGAGGTTAAAGCGTGGGTTAGGTTAGATTAGGTTAGGTTAGTGAATCAAAAGGTGGGGTTAGGCTAGTTTAATTTCCATATCTACTAAACATCTTATATCTCCGAAAGAAGTGCTTTGCGACGGAAGCTCATAGAGAGAAAGTTTCTTAGAATCCAATTAGGTAAACATAAACCATACTCCCAATTGTGTAGGGAATTCTGGCCCTAGTGTAAAATAGTATCAAATAAAGTAACAATGCCTAGAAATTATAAAAGAAAACCTAACATAGACCTAGAGAAAGAAGAAAGGCTAAAAGATGTAATAAAAGGTGTGAAAACAAGCTATATTCTGTAAACAAAGCAGCAAAGATATGCAAAGTGAGCAAAGAACACATTTAAGGCACTCAAAATACAATGAGGATGATGACACAAGTGATGTGAGTGAAGTCAGTGACCTGGAACCCAAATGTGTGCGTGTTGGTCATCTTTTCTGCCTCCCCAGAGAATGAAGAACAGCTCACAGAATGTTTGATAGTGTCCATGGGCATGGTATGACATGTTTCAGTTTTTGGAGGTTTGTCAAATTTAGAAGAAAGTTTTTTTTATATGTAGGTCCGATTTACCCCATTTAGTGTAACAATGTGGTCCACCCTTCTCAGTGTATTGCTGACAGAGCTACAATGGACATTTGTTTAAACTTTAATGTCGTATAGGTAGTGACCCTCCTATATTTGTATTAAATTTTTCTTTTGTTTATTATTTATTATTATTTATTATAATCAATGAATATGGAAACTAGATCGAAATTTGTCAAAACCTGGACCAAATTACCCCGGTCGGCACTATATATGTAAGTGTAAAATCATAGGACGTGTTAAATCAACACTGTGATTATATCCGCCGTGTCTATTTACCGATTTCAGGATTTCTTCGGTTGCAGTCTGTGATTTCAATTCTTAGTTTTATTGATCTATCTCTTCCTTCTGCATAAGAAGTGTGTGTGTTGTGTGTGTGTATTTACCTAGTTGTATTTACCTAGTTGTGTTTTACAGGGCCTGAGCTACACTCGTGTGGTCCCGTCTCCGTATCTACATTTATCTAGTCTTTCTTTCAATTGGTGCACATTATGTGCTGATATCACCTCCTCATTTATTCCATTCCAAACTTCTACATTTCTATGAGGGAAGCTGTACTTCTTTGTTGTTCAGGCATCTCCCTTTTCCTAGTTGTTTTGTATGTCTTCTTGTGTATCGACCTTCTCTTTGTTTCCGAGTTAGTAGTCTCTCATTGTCTGTTTCTTCCATCTTTGTTATCAGCTTAAAAATTATTATTAAGTCTCCTCTTTCTTCTCTGCTCGAGTGTTGGTAACTTTATTTCCTTCAATTTTTTTAGTTAGAACTTTTAAGAAAGACCTTCTAGCTCTGGTACCATCTTTGTTGCCATTCTTTGTACCCTCTCTAACTTTTTCACATGCTTCTTTTTATATGGGGACCATACAATGGCCGCATATTCCATTTTTGGTCGGATCATTGTAGCAATTATCTTTCATCATATTTGTGTCAATGTAATGAAATGCCACTCTAATATTCTTGAACATCCTGTCCTACATATCTCCAAATATTTTATTTATGTTTTTCTGGTTGTAGGTTATTTTGCATTATCACTCCCAGGTCCTTTTCTTCCTGAACCTTTGCAATTATTTAATTTCCTATCTTATATGGCCATTTATATCTTCGATTTTTCCAATTTCCATCACATGACACTTTTTTACATTAAATTCCATTTCCCATCTTCTGCTCCATTCGTAGATCTTGTTAAGGTTATTTTGTAGTGTTTCACAATCTTTAAAGCTTTTTATTTCTCTTAATAGTTTTGCATCATCCGCAAATAGAGTAATACAGTAAACCCTCTCGTATTCGGACTAATTGGGCCAAGGAGTGGTCCGAGTTATGCAAGGATCCGAATAATGCAGGGATAAAATAATAATAATAATAATAAAAAAAAAATTCTAGGTGAAATAGAACATTNAGCCGGGCGCCGTTGGGGGTGTTTGTTTTTACCACTTCGTCCTTGGTTTAACCGATTGATCGGTTATGTTGGCTCAATCATAGTAATATGATGAGCGTGACTACACCTTAAGTGTATAATCAAGAGAGTACTACACCTTAATCGTGTAGGGTCTAATGCGTGAATGTTGTCTTGACCGAGAACCCTTATCAAGTCAGCTGGAGCTATACACGTGGAAGTTCCAATAATGTTTACTCCTACACGTGGAGGTTCCAATATTTTCCTCACAACTCTTATATTATATTAACCCTTTGATTATTTGTGGTACTAGTGAATACCACCAGAATTATATTACTATATTTAATGTATCTTAATTTATACCCAATTCTATAATAATATATACATAGGTGGAATTTTACTCATCTCCCTTTTTGACAGGGGACAGATGGTTGAAATACTTGGAAGAGACAAACACACTCGCAGGTGGCCAGTTTGGATTTAGAGGAGGAATGTCATGTACAACGAATTTATTAAGCTTTTACTCGAGAGTGATCGATGTGACACAGGAAAGAGAGGGGTGGGTCGATTGCATATACTTGGACCTAAAGAAGGCATTTGAAAAGGTACCTCACAAGAGACTGCTCTGGAAGCTAGAACATGTAGGAGGATTGAAGGGTGATTTTCTAAAGTGGATGGAAGATTTTTTGAGCAACAGAGAGAAGAGAACAGTAATAAAAGATCAGAAGTCAGAATGGTGCAGTGTGATAAGTAGAGTTCCTCAAGGATCAGTATTGGCCCCAGTGATGTTCTTGGTCTATGTAAATGATATGACAGAGGGAGTGAACAGTTATATGAGTTTATTCGTTGATGATGCTAAATTACTAAGAAAAGTAGAAAGTAAAGAGGACTGTGAGGATCTACAAAAAGATCTAGATAAGATTTTCAGATGGAGTTAACTATGGGAAATGGAGTTTAATGCTGAAAAGTGTAAAGTGATGGAAGTGGGCAGTAGCAAAAAGAGACAGAGAGAAAAGTATTTGATGGGAAATGAATGGATAATCAAAACAAAGGTCGAAAAAGATCTGGGAGTATGGATTACGGACAATTTGTCACCTGAGAAGCATATAAACAAGATCACAGGAGATACATACCAGTTGCTGCGGAATATAAGAATGTCATTCAAATATCTGGATGAAGAGATGATCAAGAAATTGATAACATCTCTGATTCGACCAAGGTTTGAATATGCAGCAGTAATTTGGTCACCACATAAAAAGAAGGATATAAGGAAGATTGAGAGAATACAAAGAGCAGCCACAAAAATGGCTCCAAGCCTGAGAGATTTACCATATGAAGAAAGACTTTCAAGACTAAAACTCCCAACACTTGAGAAAAGAAGAGAAAGGGGAGATTTTATAGCAGTGTATAGAGCATCAATGGGTCTGGAAAAAATTGATAGAGAAGATCTGTTTGTGTGGGACGACAGAAGTACAAGAGGTCATGAGAAGAAATTGAAAATTACAACATGCAAGAGGCAGGGCTGGATTTAGACCTTGGGGGGCCCGGGGCACTTCAGGTTCGGGGGCCCCTCAACATATAAATTAAATTACATGACAAATATAAAATGAACTAAAATTAATAATAAACCGTATTTTTCGAGAAAAAAACAATGTTAGGTTCCCAAGAAGACGTCTGATTTTAATTTTCTCAATTTTATTGACTAAGAATAATTTTGACTACAATTTTGAGTTTGTAATATAGGCCATATAGTGATATAAATTACTGGTGATCACTGATCAGATAAGGTATAAAGTGCTGTGGTGCCTTTATTTCTTTAAATTCGACCTATGCACATTACTGCTAAGTATTTCTTTTTTTTATTGTATTCACACTAAATAACAGCCAAGGCAAATAATAAAGTTTAGTTTTCCCTGTTGCTATTCACAATCACAACAAAAGTTTAAAATTAATCATACTCAATAAAAATGCATAACTATGTACAAGAGTAAATAAAAAAGAGGTTCCTGGCAAATACACTTTTGAAGTCATTAGAGTTTAGACTGGGATTAGTAAATTTCTTGCATAATCTTTCCAGCCTGCATCAAATCACCAAATTGAAAAATCACACATTACATACTGTAGGTAATTGGAACTAGCAAATCATACATTACATTTATGCATCACACTTCACACTACAATATCTACAAAGTCTTTCTTTCTACATTTAGCATCTGCAAAATCTTTAACTAACTCGTCAAACTGTATCATCTTGAGGACACTGCTCTCAACATCCAGTAGGCACAGGGCACTTAGTCTTTCATGGGTCATCGTGGTTCTCAGATAATTCTTTATCAGTGCCAATTTGCTGAAAGACCTTTCTCCTGAACAACTAGTAACCATCATGCTCAAATATATTCTAAGAGCTACATTAACACCTGGGAAAGTATCAGCAAGTCCTTCATCATGTAGTAAAACCGCCTGTTGAGATGGAGTGAGACATGACCTGAGCTTGGCAAAGGCTGCAAACTGAACAAATTCCTCAACAAGCACACAATCACTACTGAAGTCTTGAGGGAAAGCACTGGTAAGTTTTTTTGCCTCAGTTTTTATCTCTGCATCAGTTAGACTGCATAAGTTGACTATTACTTTGAACCTGTCATACACTGTTTGATATGCTACCCTGCGTTGTTGTAAGGCAACAGACAACTGATCTAAAATGACATTGAATGTTTCACATCTGAATTTTTCTCTGGGAGAAAAACTACTTCCTCTGAAACTGATGTTGGGTTTGCATCATATCGCTTGTTTCTCTTTCTTGGCCTGCCTGTAGTTGATTTGTAGTCTGTGCTGCCACAGAAGTTCCGGCATCCAGTTCCAGTTCTTCATACCTATCTCGAAGTGATTCCAGAAACTTTTCCAGAGAATCAATTAGATCCACCACCTTTTTCAGATCAACATCAACACCTTGGAAAGCTTTACTTGTACTGTTGAACCGTACTAGAATTATGTTCCAGATCTTAGCCATCAGAGCAGTTTCAAGACAGCCATTTTGTCTCCCAATGCCCGAGCTTCATGTCTTGCTTCAGGTGTTTGCTCCAAGTCACTTTCAATATCTCTGAAGCATTTTGAATAGAATTGTATCCATCTACAAGGCTTCAGTAGTATCAGCTCTTGCTGACCAACAGTGCCTGAAAGAGACTTCACAGTTAGTGCTCTTTTCTTTCCTTCCAAAGACTTCATTAGATTTGCCATCTGTGTGTTGATGCAGAAAAAAAAGTGTATAAGCTCTGTATGAATCCAAAATAACTAACAGCTTCAACACAGCAAGAGGCAGCAGTTGTCCTACAAGATTCAATGAGTGAGCAGCACAGGGAATAAAAACTGCTGCAGAGTTCTTATTTTTAAGTCTGGTCTGCACTCCTGTGTAGCGACCGGACATATTGCTAGCATTGTCGTAGGACTGTCCTCTGCAGTCTTCCAAATTATACCTTCTTTTTCTAGAAATTCTAGCAGAGATGAAGCCAACACTTCAGCCTTGTGAGAGCCAGTCTGCAGAAAGTTTAAAATCTTTTCTACCGGCTTCCCAGAAACGACATATCGCACAATGACCGCTAGCTGGTCAACATGAGCCAGGTCTGGTGTTGAATCAACTGAAACTGAGAAGTACTTGGCAATTTTAAGTTCTGTCACAATATAATTCCTAACATATTTCGCCATCAGCAGAAGAATTTCTTCGTAGATTGTTGGTGATAAATATGACTGCTTACCACTTCCATGATTGCCAGATTCTTAAGGTGTCCCATCAGAAATGGATCAAATTGTGCAATAAGTTCCATAATTCCTAAAAAGTTCCCATTATGCTTGGATCCTATGATCTCTTCACTACCCCTAAATGCCAGGCCTCTCTCAGCTAAAAAGATTGTCACTGCCAAACACCGGCGCAATACTTCAGTCCAGTATTTCTGTTTTCGTGCACTTGTTTTTCCAACTGCTTGTCAACGTGAGAAGAGTCCTTACATCGAAGATTAAACTTTAGCACACAATCTCTGTGACCTTGGCTTTTTTCATGAATTTTCATGTTTCCTCTGCTTTTTTCCAGTCATTAAAGCCATCCTTGCTAGAAAACCTGTCACGACCGCTGGACATCAGAGTAGTACAATAAAGTAATAAACAGCACCCTTTGATGGGCTGTACAGGAGCCACTTTCTCAAATGCTGCTCACCATTGTCATGAATAGAGTAAAACATGGAATTCTTGAAATAACGACAATGCCTGTCCAGTTTGTCTTGACCTGATTGATAATAGCGTCGAGATTCTGAGTAGGAGTCAGAGTCATTTTTGTTTTGACATATGGTGGCTGTTGACCAAAAGGACACATGCTTTTCTCTGACAGGAAACCACCTGGCTGGGTCTGAATCACATGGTGGCACTTCACTGTCCATGTCTACAGAAGTATCTGTAGAATGTGGATGTGGTGATTCACCACCTTCAGAGTATTCGTTTTTTTATAATAATGAAACTAATTTTATAATTATTTCATTTTTTTATAAAGGAAGTCCTTAGTCTGGGGACCCCTCTGGCAGGGGGGCCCGGGGCAATTGCCCCTCTTGCCCCCTTATAAATCCGGCCCTGGCAAGAGGATATAAAAAAATACAAACTTCCCGTATATCAAGAAGCATAGAAGCCTGGAACAACCTTGATGCAAAAGTGATTAATGCAAGAAGTATTCAGGACTTCAAAGGCAAACTGGATAATAGTAGATTTGGAGACGGGACAGTACGAGCATAGCTCTTTTCCTGTATGTTACAACTAGGTAAATACAACTAGGTAAATACACACACAAAAAAAAACGTGTACGAAGCAGCGCGAAACTAGGGGAGATAATGCTCGAAAGTCGGGATGGTAAGAATTTATGACTCAGTGCGAAACTCGCTGATCACGAAACTCGCATAGCGTGAAACTCGGGAGGGTACTGTATTTCAAATACCATAAGATATTCAAATAATCTAATCTGGCCTCACGCTATAATGTTTACTTTATAGAGGCTCGGCAAATTGGCACCCCAACAGCGCCATCTATCGTCTGCTACCGTAGTGTTGATGTATCATTTACCACCAGGCTGTCACACACCCAAACGCCTCATCGACACGCTCAGCGATGCCCTCCGCATCACCTCCATGGGCCAATATCGCAGTGACTCTTCCCCCCAGCCGTGGATAAGGAAAAAGTCCCGCGTCCTCGATGTCACCCTCACCTGCCTCAGCCTGGGCGACACGACACTCACGGCTCACCTGTACCGCCTCCGTCTGTCCCCCGACCCTCACTGACCCTGGTGCAGGAATTTTCCGGAGACTATAGAACACTTTCTGCTGTTGTGTCCGCGCTTCCACTCCCACCGTGTAGTGCTACAATTTCAACTCTTTGCCCTGAACGTCACCACCTTTGACCTGCCCACCCTGCTGGCGGCGGCTTGCGTCCCCCCCTCCCAGCAACACGCTGTCATTCTCCTCACCTGGGGGACATCCAAAGACATTTAACACCAATGTTGAATCTTAACAACTGTCATCAGCTGTTTTGGGATCCAAAGAGGAGATTGATGACGTCAGAGTTGTTGCTCACAAGGCAACTGCTTCTACGGTGGTGTTAAGGGAGCAACGTTCATAAAGATCCTCATAAATTGAGTATTTTTGATGTTTTCTGACTCAAGAACTGAATAGGGTAAGGGGTCCACCGAAATATGCCAAAACCTGGGGTTTTGGCATATTTTATGCCAAAACCTGGGGTTTTGGCATAAAGTAATCAAAAACCTTTGGCCCAATCAAAAACCTTTCTGAGCGCCATCTGGCGAGGGCAATGCAACCCTCAGAATTTATTACAAAACCTGTTCCATGCTAAATAAATATATATCAAAGTACATAACTCGATCTACCAGGAAAAATAGCATATAAACTTGATATTCTTATATATACAAAAACCAAGAATATTGTTATGCCAAAACCCTCAGAATCTATGCCAAAACCTTCAGAATATATTGCAAAACCTGCTTCATGATAAATAAACATATATAAAAGCATATACCTCGATCTACCAGGAAAAATAGCATATAAACTTGATATTCTTATAATACAAAAACCAAGAATATTGTTATGCCAAAACCCTCACAAGGTATGTCAAAACCCTTAGAATTTATGCCAACACCCTCAGAATTTATTGCAATACCTGTTCCATGATAAATAAACATATATAAAGGTATATACCTCGATCTACCAGGAAAAATAGCATATAAACTTATAATAGCATAAAAAAAGTAATAACATGCGAGGGTTTACGCACCATATGTCCGAATCTTTGCCTCCAGAGACGCACGTCTTTCAAGGTCACACAAGCAGGAAGTGACGTCACGGTGACGTCACGTTACGTCATCATGGATAAAATTCTGAGGGTTTGGCATAACTTGTGAGGTATTTGGCATAACAATATTCTTGGTTTTTGTATTATAAGAATATCAAGTTTATATACTATTTTTCCTGGTAGATCGAGGTATATACTACTTTGATATATATTTATTTATCATGGAACAGGTTTTGCAATACATTCTAAGGGTTTTGGTATAACTTCTGAGGGTTTAGGTATAAATTCTGAGGGTTTTGGCATAACAATATTTTTGGTTTTTGTATATATAAGAATAACAAGTTTATATGCTATTTTCCTGGTAGATCGAGGTATATACTTTGATATATGTTTATTTATCATGAAGCAGGTTTTGTAATAAATTCTGAGGGTTGCATTGTCCTCGCCAGATGGCGCTCAGAAAGGTTTTTGATTGGGCCAAAGGTTTTTGATTACTTTATGCCAAAACCTGGGGTTTTGGCATATTTCGGTGGACCGTAGGGTAAGTATACAAACGAAATTAGGCCGTAGAACAAAACCAGCCGCTTGTGGTGATTTTGTTGTGGTGATGTGCAATGAGTGGTGAGTGTGGCATCTCGATCCGGGTGGCGATGCCAGACAGCACCACGCATGGCTCCGGCAGACAGCACCTACACGTATGTGGTGTGCATTTTTCCTTAAAACCCAAGCCCCTGTTCACCCAGCAGTGAATGGGTACCGGGTGTTAGCCGGGGGTTTGTGACCAGCCTCCCGGGTTGGTGGCTTCCCCCAACACTAGAGAGGAGAGGAGAGGATCTACGAAGCGATACTAAGCCAAATAGGGCACAAGAAGAAGAAGAAGACCTCGGCCTAATATGAAGGAATAATGGAATAGCTAGAGAATACAAGGAAGTACAAGACACCGGTGTGTTACCCGCATGTATGTGGAGGTGTAAACAAGTCTTGAAGCGACGGAGGTGACACACGGGATGAAGGAATGATGGAATAAGTTAGAGAATAGAAATAAGTACAACACATCAGAAGCGCGTATGTAGTGGGAACAAGTGTTGGAGGTTATAAGCGACGGAGGTGGCACAGGGAATTATGGAATGAAGTAATAATGGAATAACTTACTTTTTGAGAAGGACGATGAAGCTGAAAGCTTATGCGGAGTGAGGAGATTGGAGATAGATGTAAACAAGTTTGATAATGCGGGCCGCGGCTGCCTTGTGATTGGCTGACACGTTTGAGACCCAATCTGATTGGATGACACGTTTGTTTTGACACAATTGTGATTCGCTGGCGATGCTGTGACGTCATCGTAGTCGCTCAGCCACTCAGCTATGAGCAACCACATACCGCCACTGCCATGTCTCGTCTTCGGATACCAGTTAACAACGGGGTGTAGAAATAGAAGTACAGTCAAACCTCGATATAACGGACTAAAGGGGGGGAGGAGTGGTCCGTTAAAGCCGATTGTTCGTTATTGCGAGGGTATTTTCCCAAGGGTGGAAAAATTTAGGTAAAACACAGGAAAATTTGTGAAGTAAATTAGAAATAATCACAAACACAAGCAGACCGTGTAGCTATGTTGGGAGGTAAACAGTGACTGGCGCTAAATGCTGGATTTGGTATGCTCCTGCACGCTGTGTAATAAATGAGAATTAATCACAAACACAACCAGACCGTGTAGCTATGTTGGAAGGTAAACAGTGACTGGTGCTACATAGCAAGCTCGCCCACGACTACACGGGAGTGGTATTAGGAGAGGTAGTAAGTCTCCAGGGCCCATACTTATAAAGATTTAGGATTCGTCTTAGACTCGCTCGAGTCTTAAATATGGCGGCCGGCGTCCTAAATCATTTCGAGCGCATCCTAAATCGCTAAGACTCGTCCTAATTTCGAGGTTTGGCTAGGACAGGGTGTGAGGTGTCCTAGCGAGCAGGGCGGCGGCTAAGACTCGTCCAAAGGGGACGTAAACATGGAGTGCTCCACCCACTCCTGAGAATTTTTTCGTGACAGGATAGATGTACTGGACGAACTTGTTGATACATAACAAATTTTCAAGCGTACCGCTTGGACCGAGAAGGGATTATATATGTGACAGACTAGTGGGAGATGAAATTAAAGCAACACTAAAAAATACGGCGATCAGTGCATGACAAGTCACGAGTGTGTTATTATTCACTCTTTGAGGAGTCATGTTCCTCCTGCCTTGATATCATGTATCGTGATACAGATTGAAGTGCATCCCACCAAACTGTTGATGAAGAATGGTATCATGTTGAGAATAAAAGCGATTTAGAGTAGGCTCACTATAAAAAAAAAATTTAAAAATTGATAAGTCGCGATTATTAAGCCATGGAACAATACCATATAACTCTATTTCTCTTCCCACTGCCGTAGTTTTGATAATTTTCTTATTTGTTCTTGATATCATCTGTTAATATACCAAACCCCACCTCTAACCTAACTTAACAGTTTTTGGTTGAAAGAACTAGATTCTAGGTAGTATATGTATCAGCATTATTATTCAATTGGCGCCATGTGAAATTGGGGTTTTAAAAAAGACTCAGAATGAAGAAATCTACACTATGAAACAGGTTAGAATTGTCAGGCTCGAGGATGACCTAAACCAAACGGTAAATATTCCGCAGGAGTTGGCGGGTGGCCAACCACCCGGACAATCGCGCACCATCAAATTAGTTTTTTTTAACCTAATAACTCAACATAACCTAACCCAAAATCTACCCTAAGCTTAACATAACCTAAATCTAACCTAACCAAAACTCAGCAATTTGGTAATAATGGACGATGACTTCGGGGGTCGTTTTCAGACACCGACTATTTTTTCCTGGTCTTCAATAGGGGGCATTTTCTAATGGAGATAGTTTTATTTTGCGAAAGGGCCCAAAGTTAAAAAAAAAAAAAAAATCATCACCGAATTTTATGGTCCGTTTCCATTAAAAACACTGTATCTCCATCAGAAAAAGCACTTAAAACTTGGCCGGGAGAAATTTGTCAGGGTCTTATAGGTTTTTAAAGAAACCTAACCTAACCTTTTAGGTTTTAATGAACCCAAAACTAACCTGGAAAAATCTTAAAAACAAGGTCTCCACGCTAAGCTGACACAAATGTTGCTTTTACGTATTATACTTACGTCTTTAAGACATCTGTTTATATTTTTAAAGAGTGCCGATCCCTTTCTTTGTCTACATGGCCGATATTAAATTTCAGCGATCCATAATGTTATATTTTTTAGTTTTGGTTGCGGGTCCCCGGAAAATGCCAGTAGAAGATGCTCGTAGCCGGAAACGCCGTGTGACGAACGCGCATATTTTTGCCACCACTACGGGCATCTTTTGGTAGCAAAATTTCCAAAGATGCAGGAAAAAAGTGTCTGTGTGACACGGCCTTTAGGTTAGGTTAGGGCAGGTCAGGTTAGGTTAGGTTAGGTTAGGTTAGGTTAGGTTACGTTAGGTTAGGTTAGTGCACAGCACAAGGGGCTCGAAAAGGGGTGCTAGTTAGGTCTGTAGAGTTTGTCATCTTTAGAAATAGAGGCTCAATCTCCTATCTTTTCTTATGGCCAACAAGCTTGGGGACATGGTGGAAACCTGGGTTTTTGGGTGGGGGAGCACACACATAAGGGAAATATGGCCCCCCCCAAAAAAAATCCTAAACTTTGGGAAATTTTCCTAGTTCATGGAACTTTATCGGGGAAATATTTCCCTTATATGTGTGCTCCCCCACCCAAAAAGGGGCACACTCATAAGGGAAATATGACTCCCCACAAAAAAATCCCTAAACTAGGAAAATTCCCTAGTACATAGACTTAATCGGGGTAATATTTCCCCGATAAAGTTCATGAAATAGGAATATCCCTAGTTTATGGATTTTTTGGGGGGGCCTATTTCCCTTATGTGTGTGCTCCCCCACCCAAAAAAAACCGGTTTCCCACCATGTCCCCAAGCTTGTTGGCTATAAGAAGAAGATAGAGGGTGGAGCCTTTGTTTCTTAAGATTTACCCCTAACCTTAACCACAAAGTATATCTAACCTAACATTATAGGTTTCATTATAACCTATAAGACTGTGACAAATCTTTCCCGGCCAAGTTTTAGTGCTTTTTCTGATGGAGATGGATGTACCTTTTCTGATGGAGTACTCAGATGATATTGAGCACATTGTCAAACTTTCTGTAACACTTGAAGAGGACAAATTAAAAACATGAAAAAAAAGCCTTGGGCCCCCACACCCTGCGAACTGAATCTGACTATACTGAATTGCCAGAATCTTTAAGACGTTTTTGAAACTGCTACTTCATGGAACAGAACAAGATGGAACGCAGAAGGTGGAAACGAGTTGTCCAAAACGGTAGTCAGGATTGTATCTATGCTGTCAGTAGAGGAAAAGTCGTCCCTGCTAAACACATATTGCTACCATGGGGTGTTAAGTCACTGACTGGAAATGTTGAGCTCATCAAAATGCTCAATCGCCTTGGCCATGGTGTTTCCTACGCATCCGATAACTTTTTTTTTTTTTTTTTTAGCAGCCTATTAGCGAGAACTGTGAAGAAAAAAAAGTGGGTTGCGAGAATTGAGGAAACCTTTATGTAGGGTGATGGGTATAGGTGAGTGAATGGGTGGGGTGATGTGTAATGGGTGTGGTTTTGGTGATTGAATGGGTGGGGGGTGATGGGTGATGGGTGAGTGATATGGGTGTGTGGTGATGGGTAATGGGTGAGTGAATGGGTGTGTGGTGATGGGTAATGGGTGAGTGAATGGGTGGGGGTGATGGGTAATGGGTGAGTGAACGGGTGGGGGGAATACATACATTTCAGGAAAGTTAGAAGGGGCTATTTGGAGAGTCTGTGTTTGGTGGGCCGAGGTGGTGGGTAATGGGTCTATCTGGAGAGTCTATGTTTGGTGGGCCGAAGGCCCACATACAGCCCTCCGCAGGAGCTAGCCAAAAAGTCCGCCCGGAGGGCGGCTTTGCTTTCAGGACTTCGGCCCACCAAACAAAGGTGGTGGGCCAGAGGCCCACCAATAGCCCTCCGCAGGAGCTAGCCAAAAAGTCCGCCCGGAGGGCGGCTTTGCGGTTAGTATATAAATATATATATATATATATACATACATATATATATATAATATATATATATATATATATATATATATATATATATACATACATACATATATATATATATATATAATATATATATATATATATATAATATACATAATATATATATATATATATATATATATATATATATAAAATATATATATATATATAAAATATATATATATATATATATATATTATATATATATATATATATATATATATATATATTATATATATATATATATAATTATATATATTATATATATATATACATATATTTATAATATATTTTATATACATATATTTTATATATATATAGATATATATATATATATATATATATATATATATATATATATATATATAGTATACATATATATATATTTTATATGTATACATTTTATATATATATATATATATATATATATATATATATATATATATATATATATTTTACATATATATATATATATATATACATATATTAAAATATATAGATATATATATATTATTTAAAATATTTTATAGATATATTATTATATTATTAGATTAGAAGATTATTAAAGACATAATACACCGCAACGTTCGTCCACGGGTTGCATTGCTGTCCTGACTGCCGTGGTGGCAATCAGGGGGACCATTCCTCCCGATGGACAAAGGGGGCTGGGTCGTCCCTATTGGGACAGGGAAAGGGGACCGTCAGGACTGCAACAATTACCGCGGTATTACACTGCTCAGCGTACCAGGCAAGGTGCTTGCCCATCTATTGCTGACACGGATTCGTAGTCATCTGGTGAAGCATCAGACCTCAGCAGTCTGGGTTCACGCCTGGTAAGTCAACAACGGACCGTATCCTAGCGCTTCGTGTCCTGGTGGAACGCCGACGTGAGTTTCGACAGGGGATGCTTGCAGCCTATGTTGATCTCAAGAAGGCGTTTGACTCAGTGCATCGTGAGTCACTCTGGGATCTTCTGCGACTTCGAGGGATTCCTGCAAGGACTATTGGTTTGATAACTGGTCTGTATTCTGGGACTGAGAGTGCTGTGAAGTGTGGGGCAGGTGTATCCGGCTTCTTTCCTGTGAATACAGGAGTGAGGCAAGGGTGCGTCCTTGCCCCATCACTTTTCAACGCTTGTATGGACTGGGTATTGGACAAGGTTGTAGATCAAAGTGATTGTGGAGCATCCGTTGGCAACACCAAGATCACTGATCTTGTTTTTGCCGATGATGCAGTAATCTTTGCTGAGTCGCTGGAGGTCCTGGTGATGGCTCTCGAGGCGCTGCACGAGGAGGCAAAGCCTTTGGGACTTGAGGTCTCCTGGCTCAATACCAAGGTCCAGGTGTTTGGAGAATTACTAGATGGAGCAGTACAGTCTGTTCATGCGTGTGGCGAGGACATTGAGATCTTGGAAAGTTTTAAATACCTTGGTAGCGCAGTCCATAATGACGGCGGGTCACGTCAAGAAGTCTTACGGCGGATTGGCATAGCCCACGGTGTTATGGACTCGCTCAGCGGGAGTATTTGGCGTTGTCGGTACCTGTGCAGGAGGACAAAGATCCGGATCTTCAAATCGCTTGTGATCTCTGTCTTACTCTATGGTTGTGAGACATGGACACTAAATAGTGACTTGAAGAGACGAATCAATGCCCTTGGTAATAAGTGTTTTCGCAGAATCATGGGGTATCGCTGGGATGATTACGTGTCAAATCAGCGATTGCACCGTGAGACTGAATCGAGGCCTATTACCTGCATAGTCCATCAGCGCCAACTTGGGCTATATGGGCATGTGGCACGCTACCCTGAAACCGATCCTTCCCATCGGGTTGTATCTGTAAGAGACAATCCGGCGTGGAGGAGGCCAAGGGGGCGCCCACAAGGCTCGTGGCTGGGGCAAGTTGATGTTTCTTGCCGAGAGCTGCTTGGTATGGGAAAGAAGCCTGCATGGGAACTCGCGCGTGGTGACCCTCGGGAGTGGCGTCGTAGGTGGGTGGGGCGACGCGCCCCCCGGCGTATGCCCCCAATGATTGATTGATTGAACGTTCGTCCTATTGACCAAGAAAAACCCCTTGCTCTTATTAGTCCGATGGCCAAACCCCATACTGAGGCCGAACCTTTTAATTTGTGGTGCATAATTGTTCTTTGCTGATTTTGATAGCCTGAAATCTCGAGTTTTGGAATCTGTCG